>BSBM01001051.1:35622500-35815000 GCA_027924585.1 Larix kaempferi
ACTTGAGATTTTTGGAGATTTGGAACGGGAATAATTCAAAACCTAGGTCTAGTAGGTCACTTTGTCAAATCTTGCCTTGGGGATAGCATTCCTTGTTTTAAGGGATTGTGGTCCACTTCGGTCAAACCTAGATCTATACCTATTCATCCACCAAGACTTTAATTTCCCACTTGTCTCATGCAATAGGAGTCCTTAACCACAAGTCAACCCTACTTTGACTCCATTATCCCAATTCCCAAGGCACTGGTTTCTCTCCAAGTCAATTCGACTTTCCTAGATTGTTGGATTAACTTGTGGTTTGACCTTAGTGTGGTGAATAAACCCTTGATGCCATCATGTATCATGATCAAGCTTGTCACATGTACTAGTTAGCCCCAATTCAACCCTAAACCACCCTGCATTGGACACGGTTCCCAAGGCAGTGGATTCTCTAACATTGAACTAGTACCCTAATCCTAGATCTCATTTCAAATATTATAAGTCACTCTCACATCAACAATGAACCAAAGCTACACTCTTTGAATCCCTCACTTGTCTCGTGACTTCACCCTAAGGTCTAGGATAAACCATACACCTTACTTCACTTAACTTAGAATTAACTTGATTTGGTGTCGTGGTTTTGATCTCTCCTCTCGGGAGTAGATCGGGTCTCCCCCTTTGTTGTCTGGGCTAGACAACATAAAGTGAAGGTCGCCTCGACTGGCGTGACAACCAATCCATTTTAGGTCGAGGTGATCGAGGTTGCACCTTCGAGTTGCCCTTCCCTATTGCCATCCATGAGTGGATACATCCATAGGGGTAACTACAGCTTAGGTGATAACAGGTCTTTGACACCCTCGTGTGGGGTCTTTGACGTCCTGGACATATTGAATCATTTAAGGGTATTAGACCAAGAATTTGCAAATAAACCCATCATAGGGAGATAGTCCTCGTCAAGCCATTTCCATTGATATGTGGACCATCTTCTAACTCCTTACAGTTTAAGAGATATGAATTTTTGAAGTTGGTGTACCCCACCTTTTTGGGTGAGCCGACCAAACAAAAGAAAAATTAATTATTTGTAATTTTGAATTGCATGTCGGCCCAGTTTGAGGTAATAACTTTCCTCTACGACCTATATAAATAGAATATCAAACATTTCATTTGCTCATCAATTGGAATTTCGCAACTCTTGGAGAAAAGTGCGAAATTTTGTGGAGGAGAAATTTTTGGGCATCTTCACTAAAATTGGCATAACTTTCTCATACGGAATCAGAATTACAAAATTCTTGGCTCGTTGGAAAGCTTGTTACGAGGGCTATGTGATGACATGATATAGAGTTTCTTTTGGTTTGTCTATTGTTTCTTGACCTTATGATCTTCAAAAAGGTATGACTCATGCTTCTGGGTTTCTCTTGTAATGGCAAATGTCTCTCATGGATAGAGTTCATCTTTGATATTAGTATGTGAGCCTATATATTCGTATATATATTTGAAGTCATTATGGAGGATATGATGATGATGTTGCATACCTTTATGATATGATATTATACACTTTATGATGATAATGCATGTGATAATGATGTACACTCTATGAAGTTGATGCACTCCTATACAATATGATGTACATGCATACCATAGTGTGACGATGCTCTCCTATGCATTATGATGTATACTTGATGTTGATGATGCGTACACGGTGCACACTAAGGTAACGATTATACATATTTTATGATGATGATGCATACCCTATGACGATGATGCATACCTATGATGATGATGCATGACGATGCATGCCTTATGTTCAGTGGAAGCAGAGAATGATTATTTGTTCAGTGACTGTGTATGACGAGGTGTACAAGGATGTACATGAGCAGTGTATGGCAGTAAAATGACTTGTTGGTATACATGGATGATTTGGCAGTGATAAGAGTGCAGAGGTTATCAGCAGCAGATTCAAGGTTTGGTGTGCAGTTGGTTAGACTCAGATTGACTGAGTCGGATGATGTGAACAACAGATTGATTGGTGCAGATAGATTGATTGGTCAGTTGATGAGTAGTGTGGAGCAGTTGCAGTGCAGTGGTCAGTGGACAGTTGATGAGCAATGGTCAGTTGATGAGCAATGACAGTGGTTGTGCAGTGTGGTATAGATTGGGTACAATTGTTGGATAGCAGGTCCGCAGGATCAGTGAAGTTTGTGGTTCAGTAATTTCAGTTACTATCTTCATATCAGGGTGGCAGGACGGGGCAAGGAAATCTAGGGAGCTAAGGCTTCCTTCAGGTTGTAGCCTGTAAAGCAGGGGGTTGTAGCCTCCTTCCAGTTGTAGCTGGAGAATTGAAGTCTTTGTAACAAAGGGGGTTGTTGCCTCCTTCCAGTTATTGCTGGTAAATTATTATTATAAAGGCTTTCGTGGTCTTTCCTCCAGGACTTGGGTTTCCACGTAAAAATCTTGTGTACTGTGTTTTGCTATGCTTCCTATGTGATGATGATATGATGATATGTGATGATGAGCTGTAATTGTTAATAATGCTGATGATATAATGATAATGTGATAATACATTAATGAATGATGTATTGAATAAGCAGTTGATGATTGTTAAAGTTGAAAAAGTAATAAAAAGCTATACACACTGTTCACCCCCCCCTCCTCTCAGTGTGTCCAACAATTGGTATCAGAGTGGGTCCTTCATAGAAAGCCTTACCAGCTTGAAGGAGATCCTTGACACACCATGGGGTTCTCAGTGAATGGATTGTCTTGTGGGGCAAATTACTTGATTTGGAAAATAAGAATGCAGGCTTATCTCGAAGCAGAAGGCAGTGGGGTATGGCAGTCAGTGCTTACTGGGTACAATCATCCGAAGAAAGTGAAAACATCATCTCAGAAGGAAGCAAGGAAAAATAATTCAATGGCTATGGAATCCATTCTTGAAGGCTTATCAAATTCCATAAAAGAAAATATTGGAAAGTGCAACACTGCTAAGGAACTATGGCTCAGAATAGAACATCTCTACTCATCTAAGGAACATGAAGAAGAAGTTATGAAACTCATGACTGCAGATCTGACAGATCTCCAAAAGAAGAAAATAGGAAAGTGCAACTCAATTGAAGAATTGTCACTGAAGTTAGATCAACTCTACTCCATTGAAGAACAGAAAGCAGAAGACAACTCCATAGAAAGGTCAATACAAGATCCAGGTAAGTATGAAGGTAAGTCTATTGAACACCCTGTTTGTAATGTTTTTGAAGAAATATGTCTATCGGGTATAGAGGATAAGTGCTATTCAAAATTCATAGATTGTAATACATCAAAATGTGATGAATCCCATTGTTTCTTAATAAATGATGGAAATGAATGTTTAAACAATGATATTACTAATGCTTTGCAAAAGGTTGAGAAACTTTGTGAACAGAACCAGGTATTGCAAGAGCAATTGGACAAATCTGAGAAGAGGAATCAAGAAGATTGTGAGAAGGCCACACAGACTATAGTTGATCTAAACCTCCAAGTTACCAGAATCAAAGAAGCCATATCTAACTCTCTGACGGATCAACTTGAGAAGTCAGCTGCTGAAAATAAAAGACAATCAGAAGAAATTGACAGGCTCAAAAGACAACTAGAAGATAAGGAGAAAGAATTGACTCGCAAACTTCAAGACAAAGATAATGAGATCAGTACCTTACTTGAAAAATTGCAAAAGGAAAGTACCACCAGTCAGAAAGGAGATTCAAGTGACAAAAAGGAAATTCAATTCAGTCATGAGATTGAAGAGAAACCAAGAAGAAAACAACAAGTTGAAATCAAATCCTTGAAGATAGAATTACGAAAGGTATGTCTGACGAATTTTGAATTTGAAAAGGAACTCTCAGAGATCAAAAAAGAAAATCAAGTACTAAAAGGACAACTGCAAAAACCTCACGAGGAAGAACAGAACTCAAAAGGACAGATGGAAGACAGTATTATTGATCTGAAAAGACAGGTAGAAGAAGTCAAGAAAATAGAAGAAGACCTAACAAGACAACTCCAAGAAAAGATAGAAATTTGTCAAAGGCAAGAATTGAAGATCCTCTCTCTAAAGGAAGATCTAGACAAGACAACTGCTCAGTTAAAGACAAATTTGAAGATCCAAAAGAACATTGAAGAAAGCAAGAGTTTCAGGGAAAAAGAAGAAAAGACTAACAGTTATACAGAAGAAAGATCCTTTGTTCAGAGATATCCTATATTATTCATTGGTCACTGCTACAAATGTAATAACAATTATGGTCACAAAGCCATCCATTGCAGAGCTCATGACAAAATCACTCAAGAAAGAAATCAAGGTATGTTTTTCGTTCAATGTTATAATTGTTATCATTATGGTCATTTTGCAAAACATTGCAAGATGCATGGATAAGTTAAATTTTGGAGAAGAAAGCAAGTTCAACCGAATGTCATGAACAGTTATCAGCCTACCAAAGTATGGAAAAGAAAGTCAGTAGATTGCACCATTGATCAAAACAGAAATGATGAAAATCTTGGGAAAAACCCAATACCATTTTGAAGACTATCGATCAACAGCATTGCCCAATGATAGGGGGAGCATTATTACCAAAGGAAATTCTTGTTTCCATTGATGCAAAAAGGAAGAAAAGGTTTTTCAAGAGTCGAAAAACAAAGAGAAGTTGTTGACAAAGGGAGCATGCCCTAAGGGGGAGCGCTGACTACTTGCAAAGTCGTGCAACAATCTCCCCCTCTGCGCGAGCCGAGTGTGTATCGAACTCGCGACCTCTAGCTCTGATACCAATTGTTGGAGGTACGGCTGTCGTTACACCAAAACCTGTAGGTGATTGGTAAACTCACCACCGACAGATTTCAAAGATCCACGAGAGGCGATTAGTCCCTTGTCACGATACACCGGGGAGCGCTGACTACTTGCAAATTCGTGCAACAGTTTAGACAGCTTTTTCTGAGTAGGGATTATGGCCAGACCCATGGTTTCTCCCTTGGAAGCACTATGGCTTAGTGGCATAGTGTGAAGCACCTGCAACAATTAACTAATAAGAATATGCGAAATAGCAAAAATGACAGAACTCAGAATCACTTTTATATTGATCACAGGCCACTTCGAAGGGGCAACCTCCTATGAGCAAGCTCAATACAAATAACTT
Source organism: Larix kaempferi (assembly GCA_027924585.1). Lineage (NCBI taxonomy): Eukaryota > Viridiplantae > Streptophyta > Pinopsida > Pinales > Pinaceae > Larix > Larix kaempferi. The sequence continues at coordinate 35,627,627 of BSBM01001051.1, forward strand.
CACCGTGCCTTCATAGGTCTCAACACACACTTATATACTAAGTCTAAGCGCCAATACTATGGGTCAAAACCATGGGCCACTACAAACTATGGATCAACAATACTACGGGCGACTTACAAAACATATGCGCCAACAACAATAACACAAACTATTGATCAACAAATACTACGGGACGACTTACAAAGCATATGCGTCCAACAACAATATACTAACAAAGTAAAAACATGGGTTCCTAACATCCCCTCCCCCTTAAAAAAAGCTTTGTCCTCAAAGCTTTAGATGTGGAAATTGTTGTTGAATCTGAAGGAGTGGTTTCCATGTAGCATCCTCTGGTTGCATGTTGTGCCACTGAATTAAGACCTCTGTGATAGAACGAGAGCGAAGCTAACGAGTGTGCCGATTGAGGATGGCCTCCGGCTCCAAAAAGATGGATCCTTCATTATCCAATTCGGGTAAAATCGTTTGTCCACTAATGTTGGTGCCAAGAACTTTCTTCAGACAAGAGACATGAAAGACTGGATGAATGCGGGAAGAAGGAGGAAGTTCCAATTTATAAGCAACGGACCCAATCTTCTGAAGAATCCAATATGGCCCATAGAACTTTGGAGCGAGCTTATGACGCCCTTTGAGTTTCAGGGAGGATTGCTTGTACGGCTGGAGACGAAGAAAAACCATATCGCCTACTTGAAAAGTGCGCTCAAAACGGTGCTGATCAACTTGTTGCTTCATGCGATTTCTTGCCATGTGAAGATTGTCCCGCAAAATGCGAAGAATATGATTGCGGTTTCGAAGGACCGTGTCAACTTCCTGAACTGGTGAACTATTGGGGGTGTATGGAAGAAGAACTGGAGGTGCCTGACATAGACTGCTTCGTATGGGGTCATTTTAGAGGCAGTGTGGTAAGAGGTATTGTACCACCATTCAGCGAGAGGGAGCCACTTTGCCCATTGATGTTGTTGTTCAGAGGTGAAGCAACGAAGATAAGTTTCCAAGCATTTATTGATAATTTCAGTCTGACCATCTGTTTGTGGGTGATACCCTAAACTCATCTTCAGTTTGGTGCTAGTGTGGCGAAATAGTTCTGTCCAAAAATGACTGGTGAAAGTCGCATCACGATCCGAGACAATGGAAGAAGGGATGCCATGAAGACGAAAGATCTGGTCCAGGAAAATTTGAGCGACTGAGGAGGCTGTATAGGGATGGCTGAGAGCACAAAAATGACTATATTTGGAGAGGCGATCAACCACAACGAGAATCACTGTCTTCCCGCCAGATTTAGGGAGCCCTTCAATGAAATCCATAGAAATATCTGTCCAAATCCGTATAGGTATGGGCAAGGGTTCGAGCAATCCTGAAAGGAGTGTTGTTTCACCCTTATTGCGCTGGCAGGTATCACATTCGGCCACCATCTGTTGAATTTTCCTTTTCATGCCCTACCAAAAGAAGTTACGTCGTGCCCGTTCATACGTTTTGAGGAACCCAGAGTGCCCTGCCGATGGAGAAGCATGGAGTTCATAGAAGACATCCTGTTGAAGATCTGTGCTCTAGGGAAGCACCAGACGACCCTTGTATCTCAGAGAAGCACCATCCCAAGAGTAATGTGGTACAGCAAAAGGGTTGTTGGTCAAGCATTGGATGATGTGAGATAAGGAAGAGTCATTGACATAACCCTATTGGACAGATTGCAACCAATTTGGAACAGGCATAGAAATAGCTGAAAGAGAACCTTGGGCATCAAATGTGCGAGAAAGAGCATCTGCCACAATATTGTCTTTACCCTTCTTATAAGTGATCTCATAGTCATAACCCATGAGTTTGCTAACCCATTTCTGTTGTGCTGGGGAGGAGACACGCTGTTCCAAGAAATATTTCAGACTCTGGTGATCAGTCTTGATGCAGAAATGATTCCCTAATAGGTATGGTCGCCACTTCTGTACTGCATGCAAAATAGCCATCATTTCCTTCTCATAGGTAGAGGCAGCTAAATTCTTACCTGAAAGGGCTTTGCTGGTGAATGCAATGGGGTGTTCATCTTGAAGGAGAACAGCACCAAGTCCATTGCCGCAAGCATCACTCTCAATAGTGAAGGGCTTGGAAAAATCGGGCATAGCTAGAACAGGTGTAGTACACATAGCTTGTTTTAGTTTGTCAAATGCACACTGAGCAGCATGTGTCCATGTAAAAGCATCCTTTTTCAATAGAGCAATTAATGGAGCTGCAATCTTCCCATAATCCTTGACAAACTTGCGGTAGTAGCCAATCAACCCCAAAAAACCATGAAGGCTCTTGAGTGTCTGAGGATGCGGCCAATTGTTCATGGCATCGATTTTGGCAGGATCCACGCGAACCCCTTGTGCTGAGATAATGTGCCCGAGATACTCAACTTCCTTCTGTCCAAAAACACATTTAGACTGCTTGGCGTGGAGATGATGGTCAGAGAAAAGTTGCATGACAAGATCCAGATGCTGGAGATGTTCATCCCACGTTTTACTGTAGATGAGGATATCATCAAAGAATAATAGAATGAATTTCCGCAAGTAGGGTCGAAATATTTTATTCATTAAGGCCTGGAATGTGGAAGGAGCATTAGTGAGGCCAAAGGGCATGACCAAAAACTCATAATGGCCATCATGTGTGTGGAAAGCTGTTTTAGGGATATCATCCTCATGAACCCGAATTTGATGATACCCAGAACGAAGATCCAACTTGGAGAAAAAGTGAGCCCCATGAAGCTCATCAAGAAGCTCATCAACAACAGGAATTGGAAACTTATCCTTGATGGTGAGGTGATTAAGTGCTCGAAAGTCAATGCAGAGGCGCCATAACCCATCTTTTTTGCGGACAAGAATAACTGGAGAAGAAAAGGAACTAGTGCTTGGGCGAATAATACCTTGCTTCAATAAGTCCCGAACGAGCATTTCAATCTCCGTTTTTTGGTTTAATGGTTAGCGATAGGGCCTAATGTGGGGAGGAACACTGCCAGGAAGGAGCTGAATACGATGGTCTTCTGGCCTGGAAGGTGGCAATCCCACTGGTTCAGCAAAGACACCTGTATATCGATCCAGAATTTGTTGTAGATCCAAAGGAGTAGTGGAGGCCGCTGATGGTTGCATCTGAATGGAATGGATCTGAGCGATGACACCATGTGAATTCTTCTTGAGGAGTTTTTCCATGCGATGTGAACTGATGATGCTGAGAGAACCTGGTTGTAATCCTGTCAATGTGTGTTTTTGTCCATTGAGGGAAAACTGCATCCAAAGTTCAGCAAAATCCCATAAGATAGGGCCAAGTGTGGGTAGCCATTGAGCGTCCAAAACCACATCACATCCGCCTAAGGTCAAGGCAAACATGTCAGAGCGCAAGGTATAATCTCCCATAGAGATACACACATTTCGACACTTCCCTTTGCAAGGTAAGGTGCCCCCATTGGCAACCATGAGTTCAAAGTTGGAGCAAGGATGGATAAAACAATCAGCTTGTTTGGCGATCCGAGGGTCAATGAAATTATGAGTGTTACCAGAATCAACGAGTATTGTAAGAGGAAGCTTCTTGAAGTAACCCCTGACCCGCATTGTTTGGAGGGTGGTGATTCCAGCTAAAGCATGGAGAGATATCTCTGGTTGGTCATCCTGAGACGGAGGGTCAATAGGAGGTTCCTGAATGTCGACCGGAGCATCCATTGTTTCTGGATCGTCGTCACCAATTTCAGAGGCAGGCGGGGAATCCACATCCAAGAGATAGAGCTTTTGCTAAACACATCTATGTCCCCAAGTGAATTTCTCATCACAATTATAGCAAAGCGCCTTTTCTCTGCGTGCTTGCATCTCTGTTTCAGACAAACGCTTGATAGGAGTTGGGCGAGGAGCCTGCGGTATAGGTGGTCATTGAGAACCCATATTTCGGAAGGGAACAAAAGTGGGCTTGGAGCGTTGTTGGGCTGCAATCTTGTCTTCCGCCAACTTAGCCAACCCTAGGGCTTCCATCATTGTGTTGGGACAGAACATTTTGACCTCAAAGCGGATGGCATCCTTTAGACCACTGATAAAACAACTCCGGTAAAAGTCATCAGACAATCCTTCCGTGTGGTTGGCTAGTTTCTCAAATTCGGTTTGATACTCTCTCACAGTGCCAATTTGGCGAAGTTTAGTGAGGGCTCCTGTGAACTCATCAAAAGCACTAGGACCAAATCGTTGCAAAAGGAGCTGGCAAAAGTCTGGCCATTTTGGCTCTTCATGAGCCTTGATGTACCAATGGTACCAATGAAGAGCTTCCTGTTCCAAATGAAAGGATGCAAGCGGAACTTTGTTGACATCAAAAGTATTATGCAAATTGAAATATTGTTCTGCACAATAGATCCATCCAGTTGGATCAGTACCATTGAAGCAGGGAAAATCAAGCTTCGGACCACGAAAATTGCTGGAAGAAGAGAACCCATTGTCTGATGAAGACTCGGACTGTCGTTTGTTGTTCATACCTGAATGTTCAAGATGGAGGCCGAGAAATTTTTCATCCAGATCCTAGAGTTTGGCTTGGATGGCTGCAAGTGCGTCTTCCATGGTTTTTGCTCCTGCACGGGTGACCACCATAACCAGGATTTTTTTTTTTTTTTTTTTGGTTGACTGGGTAGGAAAACAAAAACAGAAACTGCTTCAGTAAAGGAAAATCTGGACTTGGGAAAAAATCTGAAGGGTAATTGGGGTTTGACTAGGTTTTGGACACTGTCGAATAGACAGGGAAGCAAAAATGAGGATTTCAGAAGCGGGGTGAAAGAATGAAAAAATTTGGCACAGGGGAACAAAGAAGCAGAATTCAGAAAAGAACTCTGTGGTAAAATTTGAAGGTGATTGGGTGAAATCTAAGGAAGTTATGGCAAACCCTAAAAATAGACAAATGTGGGATTTCGGGCTTTGGGAAGGGGAATTGGGGATAGAGTCCTTAGGAATGAAATATGCAGAATGGGATGACAGGGGTTCCCCGAAAATTTCAAGGGAAACAGAGTGAAAACAAGGGAGATATGGAGAAGGGATCTGGAACAGACTGTAGCGGCTATGGCTCGGAAGGGATCTGGAACAGATAGATCTGCAACGGCTGGATCTGAAACGGCGCAGCAGTGATCGACAACAGTTCAACTGAAAATAGATATGGACCCCAGGTATGTGCGGCTTCCTAACAGTTCAGGGGTTTCACTCGGCCACCAATGCTGTCTAACGGCTTGCGTATTGGGGAAGTACCCCTCACTCCACGGCTCAGGTAAAACTGATAACCGCTTTGCCACAAACGACAGCTCTTGGTTTACCTCACGGGTGGGAACTAGTCAATCAGGTAAGGGTCGTTGCCCTTTTTGCTGGCAGGTCCTCTTAATGGGCCAGCTACTTCGGGGTTCCTGTGGTACTCCTCACAATGAGTTTTAGGGCTTATGCCCAAGTACTTCCCACAGTTAAGAGGATAGGGATTATTCCCCAAATTCGAACCTGCAACAGATGCGAAAAAAAAATTGGCAGAAATTTCACCCAGCGAGCCCAAGAAAGTGCTATGATACCAGATGTGAAGCACCTGCAACAATTAATTAATAAGAATATGCGAAATTGCAGAAATGACAGAACTCAAAATCACTTTTATATTGATCACAGGCCACTTCGAGGGGGCAACCTCCTATGAGCAAGCTCAATACAAATAACTTCACCGTGCCTTCATAGGTCTCAACACACACTTATATACTAAGTCTAGGCGCCAATACTATGGGTCAAAACCATGGGCCACTACAAACTATGGATCAACAATATTACGGGCAACTTACAAAGCATATGCGCCAACAACAATAACACAAACTATTAATCAACAAATACTACGGGACGACTTACAAAGCATATGCGTCTAACAACAATATACTAACAAAGTAAAGACATGGGTTCCTAACACATAGCTGACTGCCGCATGAAAGGGCTTGAAGCCCTGAGGTTGGTGTCCGAGGCTTCCATGGGTGGTGTATCACACAACTTGTAGTTGTCCCTAAAGGTATCCCATCCAAGATGGTAGAGATGTTGGACAACTAAAGAGGTGACCCAAGAGATGCCACAGTTCCCAATGCAAGTTGGGAGTCACGTCAACCGAGGCACTCTTCGCTTTTAGATCAAGGGGGAGACCCTAGCCAGTCAATGAAGACTAGCTAACCCAAAGATTCCTAGGGAAATGTTTATGATGAAACAAGGAGATCAATGGTGAGTTAGATATATGATCAAGTGGACCCAAGGGTTAAGGTGTGGTTGAAGAGGCTTAAAGAGTGACAAATGTTTCAACCAATGAATGACTAAGGCCACTTATGAGGTTCAATTAATAGATCTAAAGATGACTTAGTACCATGAAAATTAGCCAAGTGGGACCCACTCCTTAAAAAGTGGAAATTGGTCCAAGTTGGGTCCACAAGGTCAAAGTTGAAATGAGATGGTACTAGGGGTATGCTATTGCATGGATCTATGGATTTGGCCAAGAATTAGCAAAAAGCCACCTACTCAAAGAATGCGAATTGACTCAAGGATGACTAGTGCCTTAGAAGGAGAGGCAAATGGAGTCGGATGTCCACCAAATTATAGATCGGGATAGTCAAGGTGCACAACAAGGTGGGTTTTCAAGATCAAGAGCATGCCATGGCTAGATCTCTCTAGATTTAATGCATCACCAAGTGACCCAAGTGGGGCACAACCCTCAAAATGAGGAATATGTGTATGATGAAACAAGGAGATCAATGGTGAGTTAGATCTATGAAAGGTTAAGTGGACCCACGGGTTAAGGTGTGGTTGAAGAGGCTTAAAGAGTGACTAATGTTTCAACCAATGAATGACTAAGGCCACTTATGAGGTTCAATTAATAGATCTAAAGATGACTTAGTACCATGAAAATTAGACAAGTGGGACCCACTCCTTAAAAAGTTGAAATTGGTCCAAGTTGGGTCCACAAGGTCAAAAGTTGAAATGAGATGGTACTAGGGGTATGCTATGGCATGGATCTATGGATTTGGCCAAGAATTAGCAATACCCAAGTGTGGGACCTAGCAAAAAGCCACCTACTCAAGGAATGCGAATTGACTCAAGGATGACTAGTGCCTTGGAAGGAGGGGCAAATGGAGTCGGATGTCCACCAAATTATAGATCGGGATAGTCAAGGTGCACAACAAGGTGGGTTTTCAAGATCAAGAGCATGTCATGGCTAGATCTCACTAGATCTAATGCATCACCAAGTGACCCAAGTGGGGCACAACCCTCAAAATGAGGAATGGGGCCCAAAAGGTCAAAATCAACAAGATGAGGCACTAGGGGTAGGTTTTCAAGGTTGATCTATTCAATGCAACGAAAATCTCACCTACCCACATTTGGGAACTAGCCATACTAGCCTCTTCAAGGGAATGCGAATTGCCTTGGGAAGTGGGTCAAATGTGGTCCAAACACCACCAAACTATAGATCCGAATTGCCGTGGATACTATAGAGGTGGGTTTTAAATGTTATAACTAAATCCAAGCTAGATCCAAATAGATCTAAAAAAATGTAAAAAGAGGGTTTTGAGTTTTAAGAGTTTATGTGACCAATAGGATGGAGAACAAGCAAAATAGACACATACCTTGTAGATCTTACCTCAAAATCTTGCAGCTACTTTTCCCATAGATGATTCTTGCCTTTAGTTACAATTCCAAGCTAGCTCCAAGTGAATCCAAGCATAATCATCCAAGCCCTAGGAGGAGAGATGCCCCATTCAACATGTAAATCAAAGTACAAGATGTTAGATTTGATCCACAAATCAATGAGATCTAAGCATGTCATATCAAGAAAGCAATCAATGGACAAAGCACAATTGAAAAACTCCCTCAAGATGAAGACGTCTTGCCCATGGGGGATGTGAGCACCCCCTACAATCTTCCCATCAAGCAAGTTGCATTCTAGCTTCAAAGCAATTCGGCCTCCCTTTGTTGATGTCGATTTCACCTGTTACAAGCAAAGATGTCTAAAAGAAGAGATGCATAACCATGTACAAGAGAAACCCAATCAAAGCCAAGAAGTAGATCTCCAAAATAGTATTTTTATTCCAAGTTTTACAGATCCCAAAGGTGCTTTTACAATGAGGGGGTTTCCTCTTTTTATAGGATGAGGAAGACCAAAACCCTAAACCACTTTTGAAAACTAGTGGTTGAGATCAAAAGATTTAACAATCTAATCAACGGCTAATATGATCCAATACAATATAAGACATGGATCACTCAACTAAATGATGACATCATAGCCTAAAAGACTCAATGAGGGTGACGTCATACATGGGGGTGGCTATGACATATGTGCCACAACAATAAGACTAAGACAAGTCACTAGGAGCACATGGTGGGGCTAGGAGGTATTAATCCCCTTCACTAGCATGTCCCCATGGCACAATAATATAACACGACTCAATGACATGTCCAAGTATACAAATGATCAAATCCTATCCCCATAATCAGAGAGAGAAATACAATAAATGAGCTCCTGTAGCCCATGAGGAACCCACTGACTGGTGCCAACTGATCTAGAAGGGGGATACATCATGGATGACCTCTGAGAAGACCAAGTGCCAAAACCTTGCCTCAATTTCCCAAATCGAATTCCTCAATGACCTTTTTATTCCATTTTTTAATCCTCCTGAAAACCCTGAAACTGACCAAAACTGCCATCCAGGGTGCCTGCGCTGTCAAACTGAGTGTACCAGGCTGTTTGGAAGAGGGGTATAATGGTAAGAACAAGTGGCTGGACCACCCCCTTCCTCTGTAGCGCCCTAGGCAATGACTGGCCTCCAATGCCCCTGCTGGACATGCCTCATCAGCATGCCCAAACTAGTCAACAGGTCGAAAACTGCTAATATCATGCCCATAAGTGCCTGGAATTGAATGATAAGTGTCTCAATGGATCCAGAAGACCCAAATCCACTAGAGATGAATACTCATACACCTCATGATAACCTATGGGGGTCATCTGTAGGGTCCACCATACCCGGACAGTGTAAAATATGATGATCTGGAAATAATAATAAACATTACCAACTGCATCAATCATCATCTAGAGCATATGTCCAACATATGGAATGGAATCATCAATAGGTGCATGTGGGACCATACATCAACATCATAAAGCACAAGTGGTCCATCTCATCACGGATCCCAAGAATGACCATGGTCAAACTATGTTTGACTAGGTCAAAATACAACCAAGGACTAGATCATAACAAATGACTAAGACATGTTCCTTTAACCATATTTACAGCTTAACTTAAAGTATAAACATCAATCAAGTGGCAGTTAATACATAGATATTTAGTGTTATTTATAATTTACTTGCACCAAAGCTTTAAAGACTTACTCACAAATGGACATGGTCTAACTGCTAAGATAGGATGAAGGCTAAGAACAAGGCTAGGACAAAGGGATGACTTGACCAATTCAACTAAGAGATACTTTGGACAGGGAAGGAGGGGATCTACACACTGTGTTGGACAAGATAAACAAAGGGAATGGCAGTGCCTCACAAATGGGTAAGTTGCTTAGAGAGTGCTTATTCAACCTTGGCATTGTCTATATCAAGTTGATCCAAGTTCATTAGGATCATTCATTTAGTTTCCATTGCCTTTTTGGCCTATATGACCCCTCTGGGATTTCACATGCGCTAAAAAACACAACTAATCACAGCTTGCATCCTGGGGATATTTATATTTATGAGGTCAACAATATTTAGATATAGCATTTGTTTAACCATTGTTTTTTAGATCATTTTATACCCTTCATGGGGTATTTTAGCATTTCATTGCTTTAGCCTTTATTCATCGTGTGTTTAGAAACACATTCTAGAATTTTAAGTTCATAGGCTTTCATAAGAGATTTCCAATGATTTCCATAAATGGTACAAGTGCTTCAGGTTTTAGCCAACAACATCTCTTGTGACTAGAGGGAATTTCGCGCTAAGCCAAACATCGGGGCAACCGACTAGAATGATCTAAGCATAAAATCCAACTCACCAGGGGCAAATTCTGTCACCAACTCAGAGCCAAGACACAAAACAAACATGGATGCAATCCAACACAATGATAGAAAATGGGAAGTCCTCCATATCAATAGTCAAAAAGGCAATCCAACGCTACGCTTCAGTGACATATAATTCCTAAGTTTTTCACTCACACCTCCAAAGCTGGAGTATTTACCATGGTGGTCGAACCTTAGGAAGTTATTAAAGCCTATGTGTGTATATTTTTTACATGCTAGCCATCAATAATGAGTCATATGGACATGTACTAGGTCCCCTAGGAGTTTGAGTCAGTTTCGACAAAAAAATATTTGTTCAATAAACTTAGGCTATTTTTTAATAGTTTAATTGGAAAAATTAAAATTATCAAAAAAGTGTGGTTAGGAGGAAGAATTAGACATGGGGGTGCTCGTTTTCTAACTCAGAGCACCCACTTAATCCCTAAACCCACTTTCCTAAGTTTTTGAGTAATTACTTATCTCCAAAATTGAATATTACTCGAAAATTAAAAAAAATGGAGAAAATAAAGAAACCAGAAATTTCCAAAACTCAAAAAACATGCCGAAAATGAAATTTCTAAGTTGGCAAAGCAAAAAGGAAATAGTCCTAAGGTTTCTAAAACACATGGGAGTGTTTTTCTCAGCAAATAAAGGAAGGCGGATGTTTCTCTATTGAGAGGGCGCATTTCTTCAGGGAGAGGGCATGAATCACAAGAAGGAAGTAAGCAAGTGTAAGATAAAGCAATTGGAAAGTGGAAAGAAGTTGATCTTCAGCCTTTCCCAACTCATTACAACTCACACCAACTGGTTTCCAACTCACAAAGTGTGCCTCTCTCTTGGCAAGTGTGCCCCCCCCCCTTTGGCAATCTCATTTTCTATTTAAGCGAGGCTTTGGCTCCTCATTTGTACAATGAAGGATAGCATTGAACCTCTGCTCTTGTAACTTGTTTAGGATTCTTTTCGGAATAAAGTTGAAAGGCTTTGGAGGCCATATGTTGTGCAGTTGTCTCATTGGATGTATGTTTTCTTGATGTTCTAAGGTGATATCTCACTAGTCACTTGTCATTTTGCAAAAGTATTATGTGATTATCTAGCTTAGATGGCCTTTGTGCCCATAGTATAAGCATTCATTGTATTTGATTTGTTTATAAATGCTTGATTAGTTAGAGATAGTGAAGTAGCAAGTGTATTCAATTGTACTAATGCCCTTCAAATCTTTATTAATTGTGTATTCTAGATTTAATCCCTCTTTTTGCAAATGTTTGTGACAATGCAGGATAAAATCTGAAGAAGGAGAAGGAGTTTAATTGCATCCTTATCCACCTTAGGTGATTGGTTGTCTTGGTCTGATTATCGTTGAGCTGCAGGCATCTTGGATTCCTTAATCTTTCAATACCAAAGCTGGTTTTGTGCTCCTTCTACACTTTAAAATCTAAATTTTTCTCCGTCACTTGGTTACCCTTGCTTAATGAAAGTTAGATCTGCATTTACATATCAATAGTTTTTTTTTTTTAAGCACACATATATTAGATCTAGATTGCTTTCAAAATTTACTTTTAAACTAGATCTAAATACTCAATTCTTTATACTTGAAGTAGGCATTTTTTTCGAAAATTTTCCAAGCATAAGATCTAAATTTTTTTTGTATTTTATTTGATTAACCCACTAATTTGTGTGTTTTAAGTTTGCTGGTTTTTAGCAGGTCCAACAAAAAGGAGAAGGAAACTCTCGCCGATTTTTGCCAGAAAGTGCCAAAAAACACTTTCCGAGGACACTATTTCACCAACACTCCATTCTATAAAATTGTAAGCCCTTAGATCCTAGTTAAGGACTAAGAGGCACTATTTCCAACAAGCATTGTAAAATTTATTAAACAAGAGCAAGTGTGCTACACAACGCCCACATCCCATTCCCCCTGGGGGGATTCGCGTGTTCCTTTTTCGTGGCGTGAATTGTTGTACAAGTGGCGTTCTTTGGAATCTCTTCCCAACTTGAGTTGGCATGAGTCTCTTGGAAGGAATTCGACCCATGGAGGACATTAGAAGTTTATAAATGTCAATAACAAAGAATGAAACCAGCTTTTGATCATTTGTAGAATTTGCAATTGCATTTGTGAAGAGGGAGAACTAGTGGATGACTAGTTTCTTGCCTTAGCCAATTTCGAGGGTGAAAGATTCCCATCCAAGTTGGTAATTGGAAAGGCCATTCAGACCTTTCATTTGGAGCTTTAATGGAGTCTTTATTTGCAGGTGTAAGCTACAGGGCAGCTCATGGTTTCTTCTATTGCAGCTCACTCCTTCAACCATTTCCAATTTTGATGGCATATTCTTGATCCTTGAGGGAGGGCATTTTTGGTGAGCTATTGTACTCTTTGGGGGAACTTATAATGCCCCATTTCTTTTGTAATATGAAGTAAATACTTTGTTCTTCATCTCCAAAAAGTCTCAGGTCGAAATTCCAAGTGGAAATGTGTAAATCTCATTTTTAATGAAAGAACAGTGCCATTTCCCCACTACCTTGTTGTGAACCAATGTAATGCTGATGATTTCGAATGAATGGATGATTCTCTGATACATTTGTGATTAATAGACTGCCATGGATGTATTTTACAAGTTTCATATGCTATACTTGAGCATTTGAAGTATTTTTACTCGGTTTAATTGCATTGGGAGAAGAAATAGTGTCATTTCCCCAAGGGTTGAATGGGTGATTTTTGCAGTTGAATGGGAGAGGGTTGGAACAGATATAATAATCATTAAGGTTGGAACAGATATAATAATCAATTAATGGTGCACATGAGACCTTAATAACATCCTTAATACATTCCCTACCTCTGTTCAGAAATTTGAGTGGGTTTGGAGGCATTTGGGAAGCCATTTTCAGTACTTATCCCAGGGGGATTTGAACCCCAAATTACTAGTAAAATTGCATACTTGGTCTAGAATCTTAAGAGGGTTTGCAGAGGTCTTTTGGTGGCCATATATCATCCCTGAACATCATATTCAAGTCCTAATATCATTCATACACCTTCCTTGAAGATTTGAAGGCATTTGGAGTCAATTTGAGACCTAGAGACCAATACTAGTCAAAGGGAAATCACTAGCAAAGGTATCTACATTGGCCAAAATTGAAAGAGGATTTGCAGAAGCATTTTTAAGGTCCAAAGGCATCCCTGAAACACATATTTATGTTCTAATATCATTCATATAATTTCTCAGAAGATTTGGGATCATTTGGAGCAAATTTGGGACCTAGGCATCAAAACTAGTCAAAGGTCGAAATTGGGGAAAGAGTGGAAAATTGGGCATTTTAATAAAATTTTGAAAAGGGGACATTACAGACTATGTTGTGATTTTGGAAAATGTTAAACCACTGAATCCCAATGTCAGCAAGGAAGAATCCACAGCCTTGAGAAACCTGTGCACAGACAAGAACATAATGATCATGAAAGCAAATAAGGGGAATGTTGTTGTTATTATGGATTCAAATGACTACCATTATAAGATGATAGAACACCTAACATTGAGTGGCAACTCCAAAAAGGTTGATAAAGAACCCAACAATAGAATAATGAGAGAAATCACAAAGGCAATTGCTAATTCTTGTTTGGATGAAGACAAGAAGAAGAAGATTACTCCAAAATTTGCAAACGTCCCACGTGTCTATGGTCTGCCTAAAGTTCACAAAGAAGGCCATCCTCTGAGACCATATAGGCTCTCCTTCTTACATCCTTGCTAAGTTTTTAGCTGAAAGACGTAAAGCTCTAGTAGGGTACACTGTTTAAAATCTGTACTTAAACTCAGCTACAGAAATCTTTAAACACTCAACAATTCTTTGAGTTCAGTCTTCTACAGTCATAGAAAATCAAAGCATATCACATGCACTCATTCCCATGTAACAGTAAGCTGAAACACATGTTAAGAACACATTTGCAGCGGAAAATAACTCATGAACAATAGATAGTACATTCACTTTTAACACATTTTGACACAGGAAAGTTTGGTCAATGACCTTTAGTAAAAACCCCCCAAGGGGAAAACTAGTAAAAATGAGGAAATCTTTCATTAAAGAGCTCTCAGCACAACTTAGAAATTTACAACAAGTACATTCAATATTAAAGGCACAGAATCACCTCATGAGTCGTTTTTCGTGCCAAATACACATGAAAAATACCAGCAATAAGTACAGTCTGTACAGACTTGTACGGCCTGCTGTATGACCCCCACAAACTCTGATTTTCTCCTTGAAATTAATGCATAGCAACTGCCTCCATATCTGTGTAGGAAATCGCTATACCTTCAGCAATAAATGCTCCTCGATTTTTGTGCAAACTCTCCGCTGTACAGTCCTCTTGATTTCTGTGCTAAATCAGTTGTACCGCCCATCAGGACGGCCTCCTTGCCTTGGAAAACGTGCTGCACTCCGTTGCCTTAAAACTCGTGCCTCCCTCCAAGCTTGGGTATCTCACCCTCCTTGGTAAATGCCCCGTCTCTTGCTGCTCTAAACTTCTACTCCTTCAGCTCTTCACTTTCTTCATTCAACTCTCTAAAGAGTCTCTCTTGGAATGCCTCACACTTCTCTCCAAAACTCTCTTGGAAAATGTGTGTCTAAACTCTCCTACTTCTCTTTTTATTAATTGTGAGAATGACTTTCTCTTCACTTTCTCAAGTGACTTTGTCTCTTCACCCCCCAAGTGACTCTTCACTTTCCATGGGTGAGACAAATTGCATTTTTGTGAAATAAAATCATTTTCACTCACAACTTTAATGAAAACTCACAATAACTTTATAAAATTAAAGTAAGTGTCTAGGAGAGTCACCTAGGTCCTTTCTACATGCCTAAACACCAAGCAATGTAGAAGACCTTCCTCGCTACAATTTTCAACACTCCCTCTTAGCGAGGGAGGTACTTCTGGCACATCCTCCACCTGGATTTGTCTCCAAGCCCATCACATTGCCCGATGTAGCAACTCCCTCTAACTCTGGAGCCTATCTCACTACCTGCCCTAGACTTTGATATGAAAATCTATGCCAGTTACTCATGCTTCAAGGAGTCTCATC
Organism: Larix kaempferi; assembly: GCA_027924585.1. Lineage (NCBI taxonomy): Eukaryota > Viridiplantae > Streptophyta > Pinopsida > Pinales > Pinaceae > Larix > Larix kaempferi. The sequence goes on from BSBM01001051.1 coordinate 35,642,715, forward strand.
ACACTCCTGAGCATCCAACAATGTCATCTCATACCAACTGAGTCTCCTAACAGTATTGGAAGAAGCCTTTCGCCCATCTTCCGCATTAGAAGATTGAGTCCTAAGAAGCACCTCAATCTTCGGGGCATCTTGCTCTCTCTCTATCCCTGACACTATTTTTGAATCCAAGATCCACCCGAACTCACCATACACAGGCTGTCCTCGCACTATGTACATCTTTGATCACCAAGCAATAATCCCTGCAATCCCTGCACTACAACTGATTAACTACTTGCAACTCTCTTGCAGAACTTTCGTCAAACAGTTAGAACAACTGGACTTTCCCTTCTTCCCAGGCAAAAACCCCCACAAATCACTTGCAACCCAAGTGCCAAAAACTGTACCAGGCTATACCAACCAAAAATACTCTTGCCAAACAGCTGCACACTACTATCCACAAAACCAATCAGAGCCCTAGCTCTGATATTGTGTTTAAAATCTGTACTTAAACTCAACTACATAAATCTTCAAACACTTAACAATACTCGGATTTTAGTCTTCTACAGTGATAGAAAATCAAAGCATATCACATGCACTCATTCCCATGTAACAGTAAGCTGAAACACACATGTTAAGAACACATTTGCAGCGGAAAATAACTCATGAACAACATATAGTACATTCATATTTAACCAAGGTTACACGAATCGTGGGTGCGATCAAATTCGGCTGAAGAATTAGATACGAGATTCGACCGTTGTCCAAAATTAGGATTCGGGGATTCGGAACCCTAACCCTAATTTTTTATAATATATATAATAAAATAATAATAATAATTTAATATATATTTAAAAATCAAAATTATAAATCTACAATTTTATAAAAAATCATAAATTTAAAATCAACAACATATCATGGATCAATGATCATTATCAATGATATTGATCAATATCATACATGTAAGTTAACATTTACATCATACATTCAAAGTCTTCAAAGTTGTAACTGTGACATGATCATACATCGTATAATTCATATTCGTAACATGAAACATCAATGATCATAGTGATAGAATCATAGATTCATAGAACCATACATATAATTTTCAGATTTGAAATCAAATTGAATTCCATACCATAAGTATAACAATAAGTTGTAACATTATGATAATGATTCAGATTCATACATCAATGAGCAATACGCATAGCAATGATAGCATCGTAGATTTTGGATTCATACTGATACATGTAATTTTCAGATTTGAAATCAAATTCATAAGTTCATAACATAAACTAAAGTCTAAACATAATGATAATGACAAGTCACAAATGTGATACTAATATAATAATATCATGTCAAGATGGTAATATCATGAGTCAAGACTATAGTTCTTCAAGATAACAAAAAATGAGCTTATCTAGAGAGCTCTACAAGTCTGAAATGAAAAACAATAAGGTGTAAACTATAAATATGAAAATCTAGAGTGACTCAGTGAGATAAACTAATCTGATAGACAGTCATCTCCCTCCACATCCTCCAATGGAACAACACCTAATTCCCTAGACTGATGATATGAAGCAACACAAGAAGAGGATGTCGCACAACTACCACTCTACCCACCAACAACAAAAGAAGAACCTGGCATAGTTGAGCTAGTCCCAAGCAAGGGTGCCTCATCTATATTCCCAACAACAAAAGGATTTGTAGAATCAACCAAAGAAAGGTTGGCCATCAAGCAGTCAGGGGTATCCAAATCTGCATCCTCGAGATTCACATCCCATAGCTTCGAAGGACCCTCACTATAATTTGACTTCGATTGAGAGATGAAGCGAAGATTTGAGTGAATGTACACAAGATCTTCTGCCTTTGCTGATTGAAGCCTGTTTCTCTTGACCAAATGGATGAACCCATAAGTGCTCCAATTTCTCTCTGCTGCCGAAGAACTGCAAACCTGTGAAAGAACTCTAGATGCAAGGTCTGTAACTCTGGAGCTTAGGCACCATAATATCTCCACCATGCAAGAGGTGTCATATTTCCTCTATCAGCTAGTGCATTTACATTGCCAAATGCACCACTCCCTGTGATGAATGAAGTAAACTAGTTCTTTAGCTCTGCAAGCTCCATCTGATCATAGCAAATCTTTGAAATAGTTGCTCTAAAACCATTGTCCACCTCATTGTCTTTGTGTGGGGCCTTCCTCCCACCCCCAAATTTAACCAAGTAGGCCTCATCATAGTACTTTGGATTTAAGGCATAGGCTAAAGCATGTAGATTGGTATTGTATTTGTTCCATCTACTAATGATGATGTCCTTTATGGTGCCAAACAAAAGAGGGTCCTTCTCTTCAAGAAGTTGTTGAATTCTTTCCAACATATGGTCAATTCCCTCATAGATGTCACCCAACATAGGCACATCCGAATCACAAAGTCTCAACAAATCAACAAGTGCCTCCATTATGGAAACAAAAAGATCAACTTGAACCCACCAAGCCTCGTTAAGAATCGTACCTCTAACCCACATTGCTTTTTGAATGTTGCTTTGTTTCCATGTCTGCCACTGTGGACTAACAACCATAGAGGATAAAGCGTCCCTCATGTCTACTAACCGCCTGATCATTATATAATGTGATGCAAATTTGTTTTTTGCAACCTTAAGAAGTTGGGGTCTAGCAAATTCCCCGCACATAGCTTGTGCATGTTGGTGGTTAGTGATAAAAATCTGAATCTCTCTTGCTTCTTCACATATTTTTTTCATCCATTCAACTTCAGTAACAATGGATTTAAAAGCAAGATTTAAACTATGGACCACAAAAGGTGTCCAAAAAATATGGCCATACTTTCCCTCAATAATTGCCCTAGCTGCTTTGCATGAACGTGCATTATCTGTGATAACTTGCACAATGTTTGACGGCCCCACATACTCGATTGATTCTATAATTTTTTCAGCAATCCATTCAACAGTCTTCTCCTCCCCTGAAGCATCTATTGCCCTCAATAAGTATGGGCCTGCAGGAGACATGACAATAATGTTCACCAATGGCCTATTGGCCATATCAGTCCAACCATCAAATATAATAGAGACACCATTGCCACTCCAAGAGGAACAAATTGGTGCCAATATTTTCTCCACTAGCAATTTCTCCTTCCGTAGAAGGCTAGTGTGCACCTTTTCAAAGTTTGGTCCCATGTAAACCCCAAGGGCCTCATTCACTGCCCTTAGCATGTCTTGTCAATATGGAGACCGCACTACATTGAAGGACAACCCACATGCATATATAGCTCTTGCAACTCTGTTGTCCGTCTCATCCCTCCCTCCAATGTCAAACATTTTAGCTAAAGGTCCAATATTTTGTCTCTTGCGGGCTTCTTCAACAATCAATGGAATTTCATTTTCCCTTTTTGAGAAGGATGGTTGTCTTAAACTCCTCCTTTCTGCCTTTGCCAATATCTGCAGAATCTTTCTCTGCTTGAAATGCCTCCACATCCTTTTGGGTGATTTTTTTGCAACAGTGAACTCCATGATCACCTTCCAACCAAAGAAAATGGGCCTTAACCCTCGTGTATGACCCTGTAAAATTAATTTTGCACCTGTTGCAGTTCCACAAGCAGCAACCACCACCTTTGTTTTTCTCTTTTGGCCCAATCTTGGTCACATACTTCCACAGGGGAGAGTCAACATGGTATGGTGGTAATGGTTTTGCTTATTGCTGCACATTTTGATTTTGTTGACTTCCTCTCCTTCCCCTAGACTGCACTGGTTGACGTAAGGCCATTGCTAGTGTGGTGTAACTGTCAACTGTGTTTAGTAAACCTGGCATTGCACATTGGCAATTGCATAGGTGTGTTACTCACAAGTTCAACAACATTCTTAGTTCTACATACACAGCAAATTCAAATTGGCAATTTGGCCCTGCAATGAACATACACAGTAATTTTTTTACTGTGCATGCTTGTTAGCATACACAACAGTGTTGTTGTGTATGCTAACAAGCATTCACAGTAAAAAACATGGATGTGTATGCTTGTTAGCATACACAACAAGCTTCCTGTGTATGCTAACAAGCATGCACAACAAGCTTCCTGTGTATGCTCACAAGCATACACAACAAATTTTTTACTGTATATGCTTGTTAGCATACACAGCAGTGTACATAGCAATTTGTTTTACTGTGTATGCTTGTTAGCATACACAACTGCATTGTTGTGTATGCTTGTTAGCATACACAACTGCGTTGTTGTGTATGCTAACAAGCATACACAGACAGTAACAAATATTTGCTATGTATGCTTGTTAGCATACACAACAACACTGTCGTGTATGCTAACAAGCATACACAACAACACTGCTGTGTATGCTAACAAGCATACACAATAAAAAAAATTGTTGTGTATGTTTGTTAGCATACACAACATGTTTTTTTACTATGTATGCTTGTTAGGATACACAACATACACAACAAGAAGCATACACAACATGTTTTTTACTGTGTATGCTTGTTAGGATACACAACATACACAAAAACAAGCATACACAGCATACACAACATGCTTGTTGTGTATTCGAACAAGCATACACAACAATTTTTTTTACTGTGTATGGTTGTTAGCATACACAACAGTGTTGTTGTGTATGCTAACAACCATACACAGTGAAAAACATGGTTGTGTATGCTTGTTAGCATACACAACATTGTTGTTGTGTATGCTAACAAGCATACACAACCATGTTTAGCATACACAGTGAAAAACATGGTTGTGTATGCTTCTTAGCATACACAGCAACAGTGTTGTGTATGCTAACAAGCATACACAGTGAAAAACATGGTTGTGTTTGCTTGTTAGCATAACAAGCATACACAACCATGTTTTTCACTGTGTATGCTTGTTAGCATACACAAGCATACACAACCATGTTTTTCACTGTGTATGCTAACAAGCATACACAGTGAAAAACATGGTTGTGTATGCTTGTTATGCTAACAAGCAAACACAACCATGTTTTTCACTGTGTATGCTTGTTAGCATACACAACACTGTTGCTATGTATGCTAACAAGCATACACAGTGAAAAACATGGTTGTGTTTGCTTGTTAGCATAACAAGCATACACAACCATGTTTTTCACTGTGTATGCTTGTTAGCATACCTAACAAGCATACACAACCATGTTTTTCACTGTGTATGCTTGTTAGCATACACAACACTGTTGCTATGTATGCTAACAAGCATACCTCCTCATCATCGAGCAACGTGGCCGTGTATTTCTCCTCCACCATCGAGAGATGGGTAAGTTTGTGCCATTGTTATTTGTTTCTACGCTGTTGGGAGCGGGAGCAAAGCGGGGAGCAAAGCGGGGAGCGAAGCAGGGAGCGGGAGTGGGAGTCAAAAGCGAAATTTTCAAAAGCTTCCGTTTCGGGAGTGTTTTTTATATAATATATATTTTAATATATTTTGTTGCATATAAATTAAAAAAAACATGTATTATGCCAAATTAGCTATAGAAAACATCAAAACATAGAATCTAGATATTCATATAACCATTTATTACACATTGATATAACATTAATCATCTAGTCTTCTAGATTCTAGGAGCTATAACTTATAACATTGTCATTAAATGATCATCATCAAATCATCAATCATCAATCATCAACAACATCAACCTTCAAATTTCAACATATAATATTTGCCATCAAACTAGGCCATAATGTTTACAAAATAGGCCAACCGCCAAAATAAACATGAAAATGAAATACAAACTACAAAGTACTATTAATCTACTAAGCTTTCCGCTTGCCGCGAGTAACTTCCAATTTCTTTTCTTGTGTTCTAAGTGGAATAGGTACTGGTGGAAGTGATTGTGGAACATGGGTGTTGATGTATATGTAACTTCGGAATGTATTTCATCTATGTATATTGTACTCTTATAGAGATGTGTTATTCCTCTATAAGGAAGTGTCGTCATTTGTATTGACAAGTGTCGCAAGTGTCGTAACTTCCCGATGGGTTATTAGACCACCATGTGTGGGGTTGGCCCTGATTAAGTTAACCATGGGTTATTAGACTAAGCTAGACAAGTCGGCCCCATTAGTTTATTGGGCAGGACAGGACAAGTATAAATAGAGATCGGGAGATCTCTATTTGGACATCTCATTACTCACTTCTACATCACTCAGAAAGTGGCGCACATGTGAGGAGGAGGATCATCTGCTAGGAGAAGACTATCTCTTGTACTTGGGTTGTACTTTGGTTGTATTATTGCTCTATCCATCTCTGAGGAAGTTGTGGGGTTTTTCACCTTAGGGTTTTCCCCACGGAAACTCTGTGTGTCTATTGTCTCTTATGTTTGCCTCTTGTTATGATTGACATGATTGACATGCTTGATATGATTGATATGCTGTACATGTTATTCTCTCAGTAGAGATCCTAGAGTATATTGAATTAATGCTAAAAAATTAACATAGTATCAGAGCTTCCCTAAGAAGAAGACATTGTGCAGTGGCGGAAACTAGGGTTTCTTGTTTATTGGGTTTCTCTCCACAGATTTTGGAAAAGCAGTAAGGTATATTGACTCTACTCATCAAGGAGAATCTATCTGTCCAATCAGAATTCAGTTATGAGCACTTTCAGTTTTGGCCCTAAAAATTAGGGTTTCCACAAAAATAGGAATTTCTGAAATCTGAAGACATAGCTGGAAGCTCCTTGGAAAAATCGAAGTTTAGAGCTTTGGATCAAGATTTTTGGTTGGGTGAATCTCCAGGAAACTCAAACCCTAATTCAAGGTCCTCCTTAGTGAATCTAGGAAGACTAAAAGGCATTTCTGAAGGGTAAAACTTTGAAGATCTCAAATTCTGAATATACCAGGCTGATTAGCTCATCAAGGTGCATCTTTCTATCCTTTCAGAAAGTTGAAATTCACATTTTGAATTTTTAGGATTTCTCTGACAAACCCTAATCTGGGACCAGATCCAGTTTTCATCAAATCAAATGGTAAGACCTATATCTTCTCTATTTCCATTTGAAGTACTCTTTAAGATGTCTCACCACACCAAACTTGAGGACAAGCTTGAAGGGGCTGATAACTTTCGAGCATGGAAGTATAGGATTGGGTTAATCCTGGAAGAAAATGAGTTGGACACTTATATAAGTGAAGAGGTCCCTGTTCCATAGGGAGAAGAGACTAAGGCTCTTCACAAGAAGAACTTGGTCAAGGCAAAGAGAATCATTGTTGATTCTATCAAGGACCATTTCATCCCACATGTGTCATCTCTGAAGACACCCAAAGAGATGTTTAATTCCCTGACCAAGCTATTTGAAGGGAAGAACATAAATCGGAAGATGACACTGCGGAACCAATTGAAAGGGGTAAAGCTTCAGAATGGAGAGACCATTCAATCTTATTTTTCTAAGGTCTCTCAGATCAAGGAACAACTTGAAGCTGTGGATGAAATTGTGGACAATGGCAAAGTTGTCATGACCACACTAAATGGCCTACCTAGGTCATGGGATTCCTTTATCCAAGGAATCTGTGCAAGAAAGAAGTTGGTCTCCTTCAGTAGACTGTGGGAGGAATGTTCACAAGAAGAGGCTAGGCTCGTAGCCCAAGAAGAAAAGATGGGAAGTGAAGATCAAGCTCTCGCAGCTCACACCAAAAGAAGCAACCCTAAGAAGGAGCACTCTCAACACAAGAGATCCACTCACTATCATCAAAAGAATAAGAAGGATCTAAGATGCTTCACATCTAATGAGAAGGGTCACTTTGCTGCAGATTGTCCCAAGAACAAAAGGGACAACAACTTCAACAAGAAGAAGAAGAATAACAAAAGGAAATATCATGCTCATGCTACCGAGGATGATGAATCCCCCAGGAAGAAGGCTAGAGCAGAAAGTGATGACTCATCAAGCAAAGATGAATATGTTCTAATCTCTACACTCACAGGTACTATTTCTCATGGTTGTAATGATTGGTTAATTAACAGTGGGGCTTCTAAACACATGACTGGGTTCAAAGAATCTTTTGTAAATTTATCTGAACATGAATCACCCCATAAGGTGAAACTTGGGGATGATTATCAATACCCTATCAAAGGAAGTGGGGAAGTCTCCTACAATCTAGACTCTGAGAAGTCTTTGAAGATGAAAGATGTTTTATTTGTACCTGGGCTCAAGAAGAACCTACTCTCCATCTCTGCATTAGATGCAAAAGGCATGAGGGTTGCATTTGTAGATGGCCAAGTCCTAATGTAGCCAAAAGGCAAAACTATTGATGATGCAGTGGTGATTGGAGAGTAAGAGGGAGGATTGTACAAATTGAAGGAACAACCTGAACATGCCATGGTACATGAATCCATGGAGCCAAGTGAACTTTGGCATCGAAGGCTTGCACATGTGCACTACAGAGCACTACCAATTGCAAGCAAAGCTGTAGAAGGTCTTCCTGAAATCAAGTCAAAGCATGAAGGTGTTTGCAAAGGATGTGCAAAAGGAAAGAACATTAAGAAGGCATTTCCAAGCAATGAAAGCAAAGCAAAAGGGATCTTGGAAATTATCCACTCCGATGTATGCAGTCCAATGTCATCCAGTTCACTAAGCGGGTATGTATACTATGTCTCTTTCATTGATGATTTCTCCAGGAAGACTTGGGTCTACTTCTTGAAAAACAAAGATGAAGTATTTGATAAGTTCAAGAAATTCAAAACCTTGATGGAGAATCAAACTGACAAGAAGATCAAGACATTCAAATCCGACAATGGCGGTGAATTCACTTCAGGTGATTTCAAGAAACTATGCAGTGATTCAGGAATTAAGAGGGAGTTGACTGCTCCCTACAATCCACAACATAATGGGGTTGCAGAAAGAAAGAATAGAACAATCATGGAAGCAGCACGGGCAATGTTGCATGACCACGATCTGCCTATGCATCTATGGGCAGAAGCAACTAGAACAGTTGTGTAAGTGCAGAACAGAACACCTCACAAGATATTGGACAACAAGACACTAGAAGAGGTCTTCTCTGGTAAGAGACCTAAAGTCAGCCATCTCAGGATATTTGGTTGTCCAGTATATACACATATTCCAAAGGAAAAGAGGACAAAGCTAGATCCTTCAGGAAAGAAGGGTATCTTTGTGTGTTACAGTGAAAGCTCGAAGGCTTATAGAATATACTTTCCAGGGTTCAAGAAAATTGATGTCAGCAGGGATGTAACATTTGAGGAAAACTCAGCATTCATCAAATCAAGGAAGACACCTGTTGAAGATCATGAAGAACCAAAGGAAACCAGATTTCAAGACACTACCATGACTGAAGCAATTCCAGATGCTAATCGTGAAATTGAAGATCCGCAAGAACCTGTAGATCCACCTCGTGAGAAGGACTCTCACAAGAGAAAACCTGCATGGGCTAGAGAGCTCATTCAAGATGCAGAAAGATATGGCATTCCAGAAGAAGAACACAGAGCAAAGAAGAGAACTAGATCACATACCAGTTATGTTGCTTTACTCTGTGATATTATGAACAAAGAACCTTCCAGTTATGAAGAGGCAGCGGAAAAGAAAGAATGGAAGGATGCCATGGTCGAGGAATATCAGTCGATCATGAAGAATGATGTTTGGGATGTGGTCCCAAGACCTGATAGGAAGTCTGTTGTGACTTCCAAATGGATCTACAAGATCAAGCATGCTGCAGATGGCAGCATAGGGAAATACAAAGCGAGATTTGTAGCTCGTGGCTTCTCCCAGAAAGAAGGAATCGACTATGAAGAAACTTTTGCTCCTGTAGCCAGATACACTTCCATTAGATCAATACTTGCTCTAGCTACAGTGATGAAATGGAAGATACACCAGATGGATGTCAAGACTGCTTTCTTGAATGGTGTAGTCGAGGAGGAAGTATATGTGGAGCAGCCACTTGGTTTCGAGACGCATGACAGGAAGTCATACGTGTGCAGGTTGAAGAAAGCCTTGTATGGCTTGAAGCAAGCTCCTGGACTTGGTATGGCAGGATAGACAGCTTTCTATCCAGTTTGGGCTTTACCAAGAGTAAAGCGGATTCCAACCTTTACTACAAGGTTGAGGAAGGCAATCCTGTGATACCACTGTTGTATGTAGATGATCTGTTTGTAACAGGTAATGATAGTTTGATTGCCGAAACCAAGAAGAAGCTTACACCCGAGTTCGAGATGAAGGACTTGGGGATGATGCACTATTTTCTAGGTATGGAGGTGTGGCAGAGTACAGATCGAATCTTCCTTGGACAAGGGAAGTATGCAGTGGAGATCCTGAAGAGGTTCGGGATGATGGACTGCAAGGCTATGGCCACACCTATGGCATCGAACCTGAAGCTTCTGTGTAATGCTTCATCTGATCCGGTTGATGTCACAGTGTATCGTCAGATGATTGGGTCCTTGATGTACCTGACGAACACGAGACCGGATATTTGCTTTGCAGTGAACACATTAAGCCAGTTCCTAATGGATCCCAGAGGTGTTCACCTGGTTGCTGTAAAGCATATTTTGAGGTACCTGAAGGGTACAATTGATTATGGGCTCTAGTATGATGCGAATCAAAAGTTTAACCTGCAGGGTTATGTTGATTCAAATTGGGCAGGCAGTGCTACAGATAGGAAGAGCATTTCTGGGTGCTGCTTCAGTATGGGATCAGGTTTGATCTCTTGGTTTAGCAGGAAGCAGTCCTGCGTAGCACTAAGTACAGCCAAAGCAGAGTATGTTGCAGCTTGTTCGACTAGTTGTGAGGCAGTATGGCTCCGAAAGCTACTGTCTGAGTTATTTGATCTCTGGTTGGATGCTACTGGTATCTTTTGTGACAACCAGAGTTGTGTGAAACTGTCTGAGAACCCGGTGTTCCACGACAGGTCGAAGCACATTGAGATCAAATATCACTATATCAGGGATATGGTGCAGAGAGGAGCAGTGAAGCTCCTGTATGTTGCGACGGATGAGCAGGTTGCAGATGTGCTGACGAAACCACTAGCCAGAGTGATGTTCGAGTACTTCAAAGAGAGGCTTGGTGTTCTTCAAATTGACGACACTTCGAGGAAGAAGTGATGGACACATTTGTTGGAGCCATTCCAAGCATGGTGAGAGGAGGATCCTTCCCATGGCTGTGGATATAAGCGCTGGATGATGAGCATCAAGACAATGTTCTAGTTTCTGCTCTGTATGATCAGTTGGATCATTTATATATGTATGTATGCATCATGTTGGATGTTGGATATGATTAGTTGGATCATTTATATATGTATGTATGCATCATGTTGGATGCTGGATATGATCAGTTGGATCATTTATATGTATGTATGTATGCATCATGTTGGATGTTGGATATGATCAGGTAGATCATGTATGTCGATATGTATCAGGTATGATCAGATGGATCATGTGTTTGTATATGTATCAGGTGGATACATTGTATGATCAGGTAGATCATGTATGATGATATGTATCAAGCACATGCTGTGTATGTATCAGATGGATGCATTGTATGATCAGGATGATCATAGATGATGAGCTTCAGGATGTTGCTCCAGATGACATGCATCAGGACGATGCAGTGATGATGATCAGGATGATGTATGGTGAGTATCAGGATGATACTTTGTGGCCATGGAACAGGTTGTGCAGATGAGCATGTCTGGGAGATCCTATAGGTCGGAGTTGTGTACCCGTAACAGCCTGGGATGCTCTTTCGAGGCATTGCTCTGGGAGGACATATAATAGCGCCCTGGGAGATCCTATAGGTCGGAGTTGTGTACCCGTAACAGCCTGGGATGCTCTTTCGAGGTTTTTCCATGACCACATATAATAGCGCCCTGGGAGATCCTATAGGTCGGAGTTGTGTGCCCATAACAGCTTGGGATGCTCTTGCGAGGTTTTGTGGTGACCACATATAATAGTGCCCTTGGAGACCCTATAGGTCGGAGCTGTGTGCCCATAACAGCCTGGGATGCTCTTGCGAGGTTTTGTGGTGGGGTCACATGTAATCTATCCCTGGGAGATCCTATAGATCGGAGCTGTGGGCCCGTAACAGCCTGGGATGCTCTTGCGAGGTTTTGTGACGCACGTAATAGGTCCTGAGAATTCCACAATATGGCCAGTGATGATGAAGACTTGCAGGTGGTGGGCCTACATCCAGTATGAAAAAGGACTGGCTCTGTAGAACTTCCTATGACGAGTAGATTCAGAGATTGATTGAGATAGCAACAGCAATGACGACGACGATGATTCGAGGACGATGATTCGCTGATGATGATCCAGAGAAGAAGACTTGTGCTAGCAGATCTATGTCGAGAAATACCTTGCTAGTTAAGAGGGAGTGTTGATGTATATGTAACTTCGGAATGTATTTCACCTATGTATTTCATCTATGTATATTGTACTCTTATAGAGATGTGCTATTCCTCTATAAAAAAGTGTCGTCATTTGTATTGACAAGTGTCGCAAGTGTCATAACTTGCCAATGGGTTATTAGACCACCATGTGTGGGGTCGGCCCTGATTAAGTTAACCATGGGTTATTAAACTAAGCTAGACAAGTCAGCCCCATTAGTTTATTGGGCAGGACAGGACAAGTATAAATAGAGATCGGGAGATCTCTATTTGGACATCTCATTACTCACTTCTACATCACTCGGAAAGTGGCGCACATGTGAGGAGGAGGATCATCTGCTAGGAGAAGACTATCTCTTGTACTTGGGTTGTACTTTGGTTGTATTATTGCTCTATCTATCTCTGAGGAAGTTGTGGGGTTTTTCACCTTAGGGTTTTCCCCACGGAAACTTTGTGTGTCTATTGTCTCTTATGTTTGCCTCCTGTTATGATTGACATGCTTGATATGATTGATATGTTGTACATGTTATTCTCTCAGTAAAGATCCTAGAGTATATTGAATTAATGCTCAAAAATTAACAATGGGAAGAAGATGAATGGCCCCCATGGTTGAACTTGGACGTTGTGAAGCTAAAGGCAAAACTCCTACATCCGGAAAGTTGCTTCTGCTTGGGGGTGGCATCTCTGTACGGGTACCTATAATTGGATCATCATGATCACCCAATAGTTCATCCTCCAAGCGCTCTAATGCTATGGCTCCATCCTCCACATTAGCCTCCTCTTGATTGTTGTCCCAAGTCAAATATGTTCTATCATTCCTGGCCGCCTCACAATAATGGGACAACAACCTCAAGTTGTAGTGCACATAAACCAAGCTTTCTGCACGATCTACATTCAGACCGTTTCTCTTTACACTATGGATGAAGTTGTAGGTGCTCCAACACCTCTCTGCAGAAGAGCTATTAACAACCTGTGATAGCACCCTCACCGCCAATTTATGCAAATATGTGGCTCCAGAGCCATGCATGTTCCACCAAAGGATAGGATTCAATCTCTCTCGATCTTTGGTTGCAAACAGGGAACCAAAGCATCCATGCTCACTTATGTATTACCTCAATTCAGTCCGTACTTGAGCACACTCTTCCTCATCAGGGACCAACTTCTCTAATGCTTGCATATACCCAGCAGCAACCTCTGGATCTGTGTGGGGTTTTTTCCTAACTCCACCCCCAGGTGCAGGTTGGGCCAACCAAATTGGAGAATAGTATTTTGGGGTGAGGACATATGCAAGGGCATGGAGTGGAACATTTAGATTATCCCACCATTGACCACATGTTTATGAATATGGTCATACAAGACTGCATCTCTTTGCTCAACAATGTCTTTCATTTGACCAAGCATGCTATCCATCTGCTCATATACCTCCCCAATCACCGACTGATCTGTATCTGCAAAACGAATCATGTTATAAACTGGCTTGGTGAACTGCAAAACATACCTAACCTGTGACCAAAAATGACCTTCAAGAACGGTCTCCTCTACCTCCTGAAAGTCACTTCTATCTGATGCACTTGCAGCTTTGTCTTTCAATTTCTGCCATGGATCACTTGAGACCATACTAGCCAATGCCTCTCTTACCTTCAAAAGCCTCCTGAAGGTGAGGTAGTAGCTAGCAAATCTAGTCTTTGCAATCTTCAATAGCTCCAACTTAGAGTGATTGCGAAAAATGTGGTGGGCCATGCTATGATTGGTAATAAATTTGATCATTTTCTTACCTCTCTTGTACAAGGCACCAATCCATCGGTAATTATTGTCCTTCATCTTAACAATATGATGCATCAAAAGGTTCAATGTGTGAACCAAACACCCTGACCAAAATATGTTGGGATACTTATCCTCAATGATTGCTCCTGCTGCCTTACAATTAACAGCATTATCAGTGATGACTTAAATGACATTGTATGGCCCAATCTCCTGAATGGTTTTAAGTAAAGGTTGTGCAATATTAATAGCGGTCTTGTAGCGATCTGAGTAGTCACGGGTTGAAAGGAAGACCACACCGCTAGCAAAAACGCAAAGAATATTTATCAATGGCTTGCCTTTAACATTTGTCCACCCATAACATTTGTCCACCCATCAGATACAATGGATACCCCATAGTTGGACAAATCATTTGTGAACTTTCCAAGAGCACTATTGATTTTGGCTCTTTCCCTGTCAAGTCCCACGATTCTAGCTTTGTCATACCTAGGGCTTCTGTATCCTTGAGGGCCACCATTGATGGCTTGTACCATTTCATGCCAATAGGGTGAGCGAAGAACATTGAATGGCACACCACATGCATAGAGAAACCTATAAACTTTTGAATCCACATCATCTCTACAACCTTGGTCAAGGAAATCGGATAATGTTCTTCGTATAGGCGAGACTCCATGGGGAGATGAGGCTCCCGATCAAGCCGATGATGATCCAGCTCCACTACCAAACATTTTCTGTGGGGATTCAGAATCAACCCTTGATCTCTTAGAGTTGTTTTGAGTGGCCTCTTCTTCCATCTTGTATTTGCTTCTCTCTTTAGCTCCCACTTTGTCATAAGTTTTTGACTCCATGAGACTTACCTACATCGCATGGCATAACCCCACACAAATGCTTTCTCACCCGGGTATATGAACCTGTGTATGTTTTCCCACAATGGGGGCTTGCAAACTTTGTGGTTCCACCCCCTCTCCCTCCCCCTTGCCTTGTCACATACTTCCACAAAGGTGTTGTGTCTTTTTGTTTTTGCTCCACATCACCCTCATCCTCCTCATCATCACCCTCTTCCCCTTCCTCCTCTTCTCCTTGGTATGCATCACTCTCTACCTCTTCTCCCTCATCACTACCACCACCACATCTACTTCCCAACACCATCATAATGAGAAGAAGTGGAATGAAAAAACAAAACCACATACCCATCATGTTTCTTGATTCAAGATGAGAGTCACTTGTTCCCTACAATAGAATGGTGGAGAAGAAGAAATTGGAAAGAGTAGGAGAAGAGAACATTGCAAGTTTTCCATTTTTTAACATAGTGAAAAAAAATTGCAAAAACAAACAAAGATGAGTTTTTAGAGCCTACCTTTTAGCTCTTCAATGGTGGTTGAATGTCTCTATGGAAGCTTCAATCTCCCTTGCAAGCTCTCCCCTTCAATCTCCCTTGCAAGCTCTCCCCTTCAATCTCCCTTTCAATCTCCCACTCAATGCTAAAAGCTCTCAAACAACTAGCAAACACACTCCAAGCTCAAACTCTTCCCAATCAAGCAAATGAATAATGGAATGAGTCCAAATGGACTCATTCACCCTTTATTGGCCCAAAGTGACCTAGCCCACCAAAAAAAATCCCCCAAAAATATATATAAAAATCGAAATTTTTTGTGATGAATCTGCCCAGCCCGCGGAATCAACCTCGAGTTCGATTTCGGGATCGTTTTTAAGCCTGGGCTCGATGAGGAATCAACTCGGAATCGACCAATTCTGGGTCGATTCCTCATCGAACCCGTAAAATCTAGGGATCGTTTTTTTCGGGGTCAATTCGCGAATTACCGAATCGATTCCGGGTGAAATCGATGAGGAATCGCGCTTCCGGAATCAATTCCTCATCGATTCCGTCCGGAGCGCGATTTGGGATCGATTCAGTGGAGGTCCCAACAATTCCCAGCAGCATAGATTTGTTTGCAGTGTGCATTTTGTTGCCTATGTGTGTGTTTGTTTTGGTTGTGTATGCATGTTAGCATACACAACAACAATGTTGTGTATGCTAACAAGCATACAAAGTGAAAAACATGGCTCTGGGTATGCTAACAAGCATACACAGTGAAAAACATGGCTATGTATGCTTGTTAGCATACTCATCAACAATGTTGTGTATGCTAACAAGCATACACAACCAAAAGAAACACACACATAGGAAACAAAGTGCACACTGCAAACAAATAACAGTGGCACAAACTTACCTGTCTCTCGATGATGGAGGAGAAATCTGTGGCCACGTTGCTCGATGATGAGGAGAAACCCATGCTGGAGGTGAAACATGCGCTGGAGGAGGAGAAACCCGTGGCTATGGTTAGTCTCTGTTCACTGCTGTCCGTCGACTCAAGCTCAAAGTTGATGAAATCATTGAAATGGCAAAGGTGAGGCCCGCGTTATCGCTTTAGAAGACTCGGTGGGCCCTAAAAACTCCCGCATTCAACAAACTCAACTTTTTTTAAAATGTGAAATGAGTAATTTTTAATGGATGCAGGGGAATCGGTTCCCATTGGAGGATCCATATCTTGAAGGTAGGGATACGGTTCTGTTATCACATATATAGTAGTCGGGCTACCATACATTATTTTTCTGATTCCGGTACACTATTCAACGAGTTCCCTTGCATTGAGATGCTGAGATGAGCATCTACTATGGATCATTATCAGATTTCGGACAACAGTTTTATTCCCCATGCCATGACTGAGTTTCAGGACTCATAGAGATGACCGATGTAGCTATTTAGCCATTTATACAGAACAATCAGTAGTGCCCAGAGTTACAGCAGCAGTTTCAGATGACGGATGATGGTTCAGATGATGAGCATTTAGGTATATGACTCAGCAGTATATTATGGTGTGGTGGTTATGTTGCTTTTATTTCCATTCTCTTAGCATGTCTTAGCATTTAGTATCATGATCTAGCAATCATATAGATACGTGGACCTAGTTGTACTATATACATATCATATTTGTCCCTACTCAGACTTAGAAGTTCTTGGCCTATACTCATTGGTTTTACCCTCCCTAGGGAGAATAGAGGTGGTCATTCTCGCCAAACTTTGGCTTGCTAGTGTTGGTTTCATTATTCACTGTCTTCATCCATCCATGACTTACCCAATTTGTTCATTACCTTGACTTACTACTTGACTAGTGGCATGGAGAACCTTTCCCCACTATAGCCTCTATATTGGATAAGCTTCCTTGTTTATTGTGTCTCGGCTCTGAGTTGGTGACAAAATTTACCTATGGTGAGTTGGATTTCCTTGTGAATTCCCCCTAGTCACTAAAGATGTTGTTGGCTAAACCTGAAACTTTTAGTGTTGCCATTAATGCAAAATATGGAAATGAAATGTTGTATCTTGTATGAAAAGACCATTCATGCAATGTGTTTTTCAACACACATGAATGAAAGGCAAGCCAAATGAAAATGGCTATGAAATATCAAATGTTATATCTTTTTCGAAATGTAAATACCTAGGTAAACAAGTTGTCTATGACACACCTAGAAGTGCTCAGGTAAACAAGTGCCTTAAAAACACACCTGCAGCAAGAAGCCTAAGTAAATGTAAATCTATGCAATGTGTTTGTAAACGCACATAGATCAAAGGCTATGGAAACTCTAGGCCCAAAAAGCAATGGAACTTAAACTCTATATCAAAAAGATTTATGGCCTCATTTGTATTATGGATTGTGCGCATCTGTGAAAGGTGAATAAACACTCTTTGAACAACTTATCCATTTGTGAGACACCGCCATTCCCTGTGTTATTGCTTGTCCACTATATGCTATGGTGTGTATTCCCTTTTCCTTTTCCAAAGTGTCACAGTGTTAAGTCAGTAAGTCATCCTTTGACCTAGCCACTTATTTCTTAGCCTTCAGCCTTCACTAGCAAATTGATCACAACTATGAAGTGAGTATGACCTTGAAAGTCTTGTCTGAGTAATAAATAATAATTATGACTTATTATATTTGGATTTAGATCGCCAGTAATGATTACTTCTTGTTATAATTGCTAATTGAATGGATTGTAAAGCATGTTTTAACCTTGGACACCTTGCAGCAGTTTGATGACAGTTTGAGTTATATTTTGGTCATGTTGACTTGGTCAAACCCAGTTTGACCAAAAGTCAACCACAGGACATGAGGTGGTAGACCTCAGATGTTACAGATAGATGATATATGGTCTGGTACAAGTCACCATGGTGGGCTTATGCAGTGGTTTCAGGCTTATGATGATGATTTGTGCTTTTTAGCACTTTTACAGATTATTATTATTTGGTCTGTCGGATATGATGAGCATTTATTTTTAACCATGCAGAGGTCTATATGGTGTATGAGTACACACTTTGTATGGATTTGGACCTTCTGAGTCCAATGAGACGATCTCTTTTCAGTTCTGGGCAATTACAGTGATGTTTGAGCCTCAATTGGCTATCCTAGTGCAGTTTTGGTCTGTCGGAGGCCTTGTTAGAGCAGTGATGAGATTTACTTGGTTCACCTAGGGCGCTGTGCATGGAGGGGGTGGTCCAGCCACTTGTTATTACCATATTAACCCCCCTCCCAAACTCATTGGTGAGCTCACCTTGACAGCGTAGACAATCTAGGAGGTAGTTTGGGCAGTTTCACATTTCCCGAGGCAGTCCAAAAATGGTGAAAATGGCTACAGAGGAATTCGATTTGGGTTACTGAGGCAAGGTTATGGCATGGGATGATCAATGATGATGAGTGGGATGTCTTCCACACCTTCTCCAACAGTTTCAGCTTCATCGAGACCCATATCCATCACTTATGGCACTTTTTGATGATTTCTAGAGCCTCCTAAGGCTCACGACTTTCCCAGAGAGGCACGATTTGGTGTCTAAATCATTTATTCTTGGATATTGTGCCATGGGGATTGACCAAGGGTGTTAGAAATTACCCCTTGGACCCACCATGAGCTATTTTTTTATGTTTTATCATCATGATTTGGTGGGATCCCCTCTTCGAGGGTGAGTTTGTCCACATATTGTATTATTTTATTAGTGATCCATGTATTATATTGTTGAGCTCATCTCAACCATTGATTAGATCTTTTGATATTTTAATCTTAGCCACTCATTTAAAAAGTGGTTAGATTGTGGACTCTCTCCTTCCTATTTAAAGGAGAGAGCTTCTCATTGTAAAGGTGACTCTTGGCTCTGGATTATTGGAATAGAGAATTATAATTGCATCTATCTGTTGTGTTGTGGTGAATGCTTTTGGAGTTCGTTCATTGATCCTTCCTTTGCACTGGGTTCTTGGAGATTTTGTCTTGCTATATTGTGTACCACGTTTTTGCATCTACAGGTGGAGGCTGAATTCATATGAGGAGGACGTATTGGCAGGGGAGGACCCTCCCTACTTCTTCCTTGGGTTTGTTCGTTGGTAACAGGGAGTATTACTGTCCCAGGACCTTCTATTTCATGTTATCATTGCATTTCGCTTGTATTTCCTCCATATTTGATTTGACCGATTGAATCGATTTTCCTTGGTTTGACAGGTAGAGGAGGTCGCACGTGTGGGCTAGGGCATCATTTTGGCAAGCAAATTCAACAATTTCTCATTTGATCTCTGCGGGAATCTTCCTCAACAACAAGGCATCTCATTCCAACACTTAGGTATGATCTCAAGGTAATTTGTCCTTCCATGATCTATCCATTTGTCTAAATGCTTCAAACCCTCATTTTTACTTTTTCTTAGATCTAGAAAGATCCACTTGGCTTGGGTATAAAATTTAAAACCCACCTCTATAGCATCCACGACGATTCGGATCTATAGTTTGGTGTGGACTGGCCCTCATTTGACCCATTTCCCAAAGCAAAGAAGCTTCTCCAAGGGAGATCGCACTTCCTGGGAGAGGTGAGTTTGCTAGGATCTAGCACCTGGGTAGGTGAGATCCCACTTGATCCTTCATCTACACATTCGATAACCTACCCCTAGTGTGTCACTTCAGTGATTTTGACCTTGTGGACCCCATTCCTCATTTTGAGGGTTGAGACCCACTTGGGTCACTTTGTGATACATTTCAATCTCAAATCTACTGAGATCTAGCCATTGGATGAGCCTAATTTTCAAGATCCACCTACCTCAACACCTCAACATTCCTGATCTACAATTTGGTGGGCATCCGACTCCATTTGGCCCATTTCCCAAGGCACTGATCTTTCTCCAAGCTAATTCGACTTTCTTGGACTATTGAGTTTGCATGTGGTTTGATCCTTGTTTTGGTTGCTTGAACCCCTTAACACTGTCATATCACTCAATCAAGCTCATCTCTGGTACTGGTTAGCCCCAATTCAGTCCTTAACTACCCTGCATTGGACACGGTTCCCAAGGCAGTGGATTCTCTCATAATTGACTAGTACCCTGATTCTGATCTTATTTCAAACATCATAAGTGACTCTTCCACCCATAATGGACCAAAGCTAAACTATTTAAACCCCTTGATCCAAACTATTATTCATCTTGTGACTTCTTCCATAGATCTAGGGTTCACCATACACCTTACGTACTTCAACTATACTTGACTTGATCTGGTGTTTTGGTTTGATCTCTCCTGTTGGGAATAGATCTGGGTCTCCCCCTTTGTTGTCTTGGGCTAGATAACATAAAGTGAAGATTGCCTCGATTAGCGTGACAACCATCCATTGGGAGTCGAGACCATCTTGGTTGCCCTTCCCTTCTGCCATCCATCTTGGATTCATCTCTAGGGGCACCTACAAGTTTGGTGATAACAGGTTCCTCCAATGGGAACCAATTCCATGCCAACACTAAATCGTATCTCCTTGGAGGAATCGAATCCCGAAACGAATATGAAATTGGATCCGGATCCCCACGAAAAAAGTATTGAATCTTCTAAAATCCGATCCGGATCATCGAATCCGCAATTCCCCATCGATTCATAAACTGATTTGGACGTTGTCTTGGCGGATTTGGTAAGGTAGCATTTAACACATTTTGAGTCTTGACACAGGAAATTTTGGTCAATGACCTTGGAAAAAATCCCCAAGGGGAAAACCAGTCAGAATGAGGAAATCTTTCATGAAAGAGCTCTCAGCACAACTCAAAACTTTACAGCAAGTACATTCAATATGAAAGGCACAAAATCACCTTGTTAGTCGTTTTTTGTGCCAAATACACACAGGAAAAATACTAGCAATAACTACAATTTGTACAGACTTGTACGACCTGTTGTACAACCCCCACAAACTCTGATTTTCTCCTCAAAATCAGTGCACATCAGCTGCCTCAAAATATGTGCAGGAAATCGTTTTATCTTCAGCAATAAATGATCCTCGATTTCTATGCAAACTCTTAGTTGTACAGTCCTCTTGATTTCTGTGCTAAATTAGTTGTATGGCCCAATAGGACGGCCTCCTTGCCTTGGAAAACATGCTGCACTCCTTTGCCTTGAAATTCGTGCCTCCCTCCAAGCTTGGGTATGTCACCCTTCTTGGTAAATGCGCCCTCTCTTGCTGCTCTAAAATTCTGCTCCTTCAGCTCTTCACTTTCTTCATTCAACCCTCCAAAGACTCTCTCTTGGAATGCCTCTCACACCTCTCTCCAAAACTCTCTTGGAAAATGTGTGTCTAAACTCTCTTACTTCTCTTTTTATTAATTGTGAGAATGACTTTGTCTCTTCACTTTTCCAAGTGACTTTGTCTCCTCACCCCCAAAGTGACTCTTCAAATTACATTTTTGTGAAATAAAATCATTTTCACTCACTTTAATAAAAACTCACAAAACTTTATAACATTAAAGTAAATGTCTAGGAGAGTCACCTAGGTCCTTTCTACATGCCTAGACACCAAGAAATGTAGAAGACCTTCCTCGCTACAAGTTTCAACACACTCGATCTTTTATCAAGGATTCCTCTCATTCTGTTGAAGGGATCAAGTCTTTGAAGGTTGGTGAAACCGATCTCATGGTCAAATTTGATGTTATTCCTCTATACACTAAAATTTTGATAGATGATGCTATTAGTGTGATAAAATAGATTGGTGATGATGAAATTGCAAGGCTAGTTGAGGTTTGTTTGAAGCCCACTTACTTTAGTTTATTGGGTGAAATATATGAGCAAACCCTAGTGTTTCCATGGGATATCCTCTTTCACCAATCATAGCGAACTTTTACATGGAGTATTTTGAAGAAATAGCAATAAACAATGCACCTTTGAAAACAAATCATTTGCTTAGGTTTGTGGATGACACCCATTTTATTTGGACCCATGGAAGGGAAAACCAAAACATTTTCTTAGAACACATGAACTACAATTGGACTATGTTAAGTTCATCATGGAAATAGAAAATGACAAGAATCTGTCATTCTTGGATGTTCTCCTTACTAAAAGCATTGATGGATCCCTCTCTCATCAAGTCTACAGAAAGAAGACTCACACCAACAGGTACCTTTATGCCCACCATCCTGTGCAAAAAATAGGTGTTATAAACACCTTAGTTACTAGGGCCAAGCACATCTCTAATGATGGGCACATTGAACAAGGGCTTGAGCACCTATATAAAGTATTTAAAGGCAATGGTTACATTGAATAACAAGTAAGCAATGTCATCCAGAAGAAGCATACAAATCAATTGAACAAGGACTTCTCCAAAATCATCACTCTACCTTACTTTCAAGGAACTATTGACATAATAGCAAAGATTTTAAATAAGAAAAAAAAGGTAGCCTTCTCACCTTATTGCACCTTATGAAAGTTGCTCGACCATGCAAAAGACCCGATAGATCCAGAGAAAGCTAGAGGTTTACTTTATTCCATGTGATTGTGGTAAAGTTTAAATTGGCGAAATAAGAACGACTGTTCAGATTGTATACATCTCATATGGTCGCACAAAGAAATCCTCTTTGGCAGAACACTCGTATAATTCCAGGAATCACATTTGCCTAGAAAAATCAAGTGTTATTGCTAAAGTAGATCATTACACTAAAATAAAAGTCAGGGAAGTAGTAGAAATTGAGAAGCACTCAACTAACTTTAACAAGGATGATGGCTGGAGTTTGAGCAAAACTTGGTGCCCCATCATAGATCGTATACAAGATAATCTCAACATCATTATAAATAACAATAATTTTCATGCCTCAGCCAACCTAGGATTATCATGAAATGGGTATAGCAATTTATCTATTTATAATATGTTGTTGCCTCATTATCCTTCTATGAGAACTTATTTCATGGTGATGGGCTGAGCTTCCAGGCCCGAAACATCGAGAAATAATAATCTTACACATGGTTTCCAAATTTCTAAGAGTAGAAAATCCTTCATGATTTTTAAGAAAACACATTCACAAGCTTGCATAATGTTCTTATGATCCTCACATGAATAGTTACACTGTGAATCCAAGTTAACAAACTATCCAACATAGTAACATTTTGAAGTAACAACTTTATTGCTAAGTTGCACGAAACGGGGAAACGAGGACGAGTTTCTGAAACGGGGACGCATTGGAAACATGACCCCCCAAAATTTAGGAAACGGAGAAACGCGATATATATATATATATATATATAGGACATTTAAAAAATTGAATGTGAAATCTAAAATGATTTACAGATTAAATCCAAGATTCCAACACAATTAGAAATCATAGTGACATAGTCATAGTCATACAATGATAGATGTAACATCACATCACATTTTAGTAGTAATATCCAAAAACAACACATTTTAACCATAGATGATTCCATAATGCAAGTGGAAATAACCAAAAACAACCTTCATAAATGAGGCTAATACATATATATCCAAAATCAGGCCATATATGAGGCCAATGTTATTTTATAAGGCTTGGACGGACACTAGAAGCTTCCGGAAATTGCCTAAACCCCTAGTCGGATATTAAAAACTTCATTAAAATTTTAAAAATTAACCTTGACCAAGCGTTGACGGGCTAACTTGGACAGAAACGTGCTAAAATGTTGAAAATCAATTTGGAAACGGGTTTCCTTCGCGTTCCGTACGCATTTCCTCGTTTCCGTACGGAAACAGACAGGGGACATGGGGGGGGGGCACGTTTCCTGCAACTTAGCTTTATTGACTTGCACATAATGTTCTGCTAAAATGCCCAATATATATTTTTTCATACTTAATTGAGTCTTGGCAAAAACTAAATATTCTTAGTTGAGTTCTCTTGTTGGTTTCCACCTTCCACACACATGCCTTGTGGGGTTTTGCCTTCTTGAGACAACTTTTGTGGGTGTTCACCTCCATTGCAAAGCTCGGTTGTTTGAAAAACTTCTTGTGGACTTGCTTTCTAGAAGTTGACCTCCTTTGTAGGTTGTACTTCTCACCATTTGCAAACCTTCTTGTAGACTTTCATCAACTGTAGAGGAGTTTGGATGAGCAAGCTAAAGCTAACTTTTATGTATGTTGGTGTAAGCAAAGATGGAGGAAGGTTAAACACAACACTTTAATATGTGGAAGGTCCATCCCAAACATTAGGAGCAAGATAATACAATACAAATGCCATAATTGCCAAAGCCTTTACGATCATTGCAACCAGTTTTCAAAAAGTACATAGAAATTGGAACAATATGATATCGAACTTGAATAGCTCTTCTTGGAAGACCTTACAACAAAAGAATACAGAGAAAAATTAGAAATTCTAGAGATTGTTATGCACCTAAGTTGCACTTAGTTGGATTTCAAGTGAGGCGGTAAAGTTTGAACAAGGATGCTTGTTCATGATCAGAGTTCAGAAGTCCTTCAGGCCTTCAAGGCCCTTTTATTTTTTTCGCAAGGATGCTTGTTCATGATCAGAGTTCAGAAGTCCATCAGGCCTTCAAGGCCCTCTGAAGTACTCGAATTTCACTCTGGCTAACGGCTTGGTCAAAACATCGTCTATCTGCTTGTCTGTCGCCACATACTGGAGCTTCACTGCTCCTCTCTGCACCATATCCCTGATATAGTGGTACTTGATCTCAATGTGCTTGGACTTGTCGTGGAACACCGGGTTCTCGGACAACTTCACACAACTCTAGTTGTCACAGAAGATACAAGTCGCCTCTAACTGGAGATCAAACAAATCTGATAGTAGCTTCCGAAGCCATACTGCCTCACAATTGGAGGAACAAGCTGCAACATACTCTGCTTCAGCTGTACTCAATGCCACGCAAGACTGCTTCCTGCTAAACCAGGAGATCATACCGGATCCCATACTGAAGCAGCATCCCGAAGTGCTCTTCCTATTTGCGGCACTGCCTGCAGAATCCGAATCAACATAACCCTGCAGGTTAATCTTCTGATTCACGTCATAATTGAGCCCATAATCAACTGTACCCTTCAAGACCTCAATATATGCTTTGCAGCAATTAGGTGAACTTGTCTCGGATCCGTTAGGAACTGGCTCGGGGTGTTAACAACAAAGCATATGTATGGTCTCGTGTTCGTCAGGGACATCAATGAACCAATCATCTGACGATACATTGTGGCATCAACTAAATCTAATGAAGCATCACATAGTAGCTTCAAGTTCGATGCCATGGGTGTGGCCATTGCCCTGCTGTCCATCATTCCGAACCTCTTCAGAATCTCTATCACATACTTCCCTTGTCCAAGGAAGATTCCATCTATATTCTGCCACATCTCCATCCCTAAGAAATAATGCATCATACCCAGGTCCTTCATATCGAACTCTGCGGCAAGCTTCCTCTTGGTATCTGCAATAAGTTCATCCTCCCCTGTTACAAACAAGTCATCTACATAGAGTAGAGGTATCATTGGATATCCCACTTCAACCTTGTAGTAAAGGTTGGAATCTGCTTTACTCTTGGTAAAGCCTAAGCTCATTAGGAAGTTATCCATCCTGCCATACCACGTCCTGGGTGCCTGTTTAAATCCGTACAAGGCCTTCTTCAACTTGCACACATGAGTTTGCCTATCATGTGTCTCAAATCCAAGTGGCTGCTCCACCTACACTTCCTCTTCTACTACACCATTAAAGAATGTTGTCTTGACGTCCATCTGGTGTACCTTCCATTTCATCATTGCAGCCAATGCTAGTACAGATCTGATAGAAGTGTATCTGGCTAGAAGTGTATCTGGCTACAAGTGCAAATGTCTCCTCGTAGTCTATGCCTTCCTTCTGGGAGAAGCCACGTGCTACAAACCTTGCCTTGTGTTTCTCAATGCTACCATCTGCAACATGCTTGATCTTGTAGATCCACTTTGAAGTCACAACAGACTTCTCTTCTGGTCTCAGAATTACCTCCCAGACATCATTCTTCATAATCAACTGGTATTCCTCGATCATGGCATCCTTCCATTCTTTCTTCTCTGCTGCTTCCTCATAGTTGGAAGGTTCTTTGTCAATGATGTCACACAGCAAGGCCACATAGCTGGAGTATGGTCTAGGTCCCTTGCTTTCTCTGTGCAACCCCTCTGGAGCACCATACTTCTCTGCATCTTGTATTACCTCTCGAACCCATGCTGGCCTTCTCTTGTGGGAGTTCCTCTCACGAGGTGGATCTACAGGTTCTTGTGGTTCTTCCATGTCGCGGTCTTCATGATCTTCTGGAACCGCTTCTTCCATCACTGAATTTCTAATCCTGGGAACTTCAGTTTCTTCAATATCTTCAATGGGTAGTTTTCTTGATTTGTTATATGTTAAGTCTTCGTCGAATGTCACATCTTTGCTGATGTCGATCTTCTTGAATCCTGGGAAGTATATTCTGTAGTCCTTTGATGTTTCGTTGTATCCTACAAATATTCCCTTCTTTCCTGAAGGATCTAGCTTCGTCCTCTTCTCCTTCGGAATGTGTATGTACACTGGGCAGCCAAATATTCTGAGATGGCTAACTTCTGGTTTCTCACCGGAGAACACTTCTTCTGGGGTCTTGTTATCTCGTACTTGGTGAGGAGTATGATTCTATACATACAACGCTGTCCTCACAGCTTCTGCCCATAAGTGCATCGGAAGATCCTGGTCATGAAGCATTGCTTTTGTTGCTTCCATTATTGTTCTATTCTTTCTTTATGTAATGCCATTCTGCTGTGGATTGTAGGGAGTGCTTGACTCCCTCTTAATCCCAGATTCTCTGCATAGGTTCTTGAAATCTTCCGAGGTGAATTCTCCGCCATTATCTGATCGGAGAGTCTTGATCTTCTTCTCAGTGTGATTCTCGATCAAGGCTTTGAATTCCTTGAACTTACTAAATACCTCATCTTTATTCTTCAAGAAGTAAATTCATGTCTTACGGGAAAAATCATCAATGAAAGAAACATAATATACATACCTGCTTAGTGAGATGGATGACATGGGATCGCATACATCGAAGTGGATTATCTCCAATATTCCTTTCGCTTTGCTTTCACCACTGGGAAACGCCTTCTTCACGTTCTTTCCTTTCGCACACCCTTTGCAAACGCCTTCATGTTTTGTCTGGATTTCTGGAAGCCTGAAACTGCTTTACTTGGAATAGGTAGTGCTCTATAGTGCACATGTGCAAGCCTTCTATGCCATAGTTCACTTGGCTCCATGGAGTCTTGAACCAATGCTTGTTCAAGTTGGCCCTTCAATTTGTACAAACCTCCCTCTTACTCTCCAATCACAGTTGCATCATCTATTGTCTTTCCCTTTGGCCACATAAGGACTTGGCCATCAATAAATGCAACCCTCATACCCTTAGCATCTAGTGTTGATATGGAGAGAAGGTTCTTCTTTAGTCCTGGAACATATAGGACATCTTTCATTTTCAGAGATTTGTCGGAGTCTACCTTGTATGAAGCTTCTCGACTTCCTTTTATGGGGAATTGGTAATCATCCCCAAGTTTCACCTTGTGAGGTGACTCATGCTCAGATAGATTTATGAAAGATTCTTTGTATCCCGTCATGTGCTTGGAAGCTCCACTATCTACAAGCCAATCATTACTCCCATGTGTGACAGTGCCCGTGAGTGCTGCGATCATGACATATTCTTCATTGCTTGAAGATTCATCACTTTCTTCTCTGGTTCTCTTTCTTGCGGGTTCATCATCTTCTGCAGTGTGAGCATGGTGTCTTTTCTTGTTGGTCTTCTTCTTCTTGGAGACACTTTTGTTTCTGGGACAATCTCTAGAATAGTGTCCCTTCTCATCACATGTATAGCATCTAATGTTGGATAGAACTCTTCTGGGTCTTCTATGTCTATCATAGTTCTCCCTCTGATTTTGATGGTGGTTTTCCCTCTTACTATGATGATGGTGCTCCTTCTTCTTATGATTTCTTCTGGTGTGTGTCGTGAGAGCTCGATCATCATTGGCTCCCATCTTCTCTTCTCGTGCCACAAGTCGAGCTTCTTCTTGCATACATTCTTCCCATAGTCTACTGAATGTGATCAACTTCTTTCTAGCACATATCCCCTGAATGAATGAGTCCCATGATCTTGGGAGACCATTCAAGGTGGTCATCACGATCTCTCCTTCTTCTACCTTTTCTTCAACTGCTTCGAGTTGCTCCTTGATCTGAGAGACCCTAGTGAAATATGATTGCATGGTCTCTGCATTTTGGATCTTCACATTCTTAAGCTAGTTCCTCAAGGTCATCTTCCAATTTATGTTCTACCCTTCAAATAACTTTGTCAAAGCATCAAACATCTCCTTGGGTGTCTTTAAAGATGACACATGTGGGATGAGATGATCCTTGATAGAATCTACAATGATTCTCTTGGCCTTAACCAAGTTCTTCTTGTGGATGGCTTTAGCTTCATCATCCTCTGGTGCTGGAACCTCTTCATTGACATAGTTGTCCAAATCATTTTCTTCAAGGACGAGTGTAATCCTATACTTCCATGCTCGAAAGTTACCAGCTCCCTCAAGCTTATCCTCAAACTTGGTATGGTGAGTTATTTTGAAATGAGAACCTCAAATGGAAATAGCAAAGATTTAGATCTTACCAATTTGAGATGCCCAAGCTGGATCTGGAGCTGGCTGGCTGACGGTTTGTTAGAGAAACCCTAATTTTCCAAACTTGGAATTTGGAACTTCTGATTGGACAGGTAGATGCGCCTCCTCAAGGCAAGTTGTCCAATGCACTCACTCTTCCAAATTTGTGAACATAATCCCAAAATAGTTGATGCCCTAGTTTTCCTCCGACAGTAGTGACGGGCCAAAAATGAAAATTCTCAGAATCAAATTTTGCTTCGACAGAAAGATGCGCCCTCCTAGGGAGAGTTAGCCTAGCCTCCTTTTTCGGATGATCTGTGGAGAGAAGACCTCAAACTAAGAAGCCCTAGCTTCCTGCAGCTGCACAATGTCTTCTTTTCAGGTTAGCTCTGAACCCATGTTAATTTTTCAACTTTTAATCAATATTATCTAGGATCTTGTCTGAAAGAATAACAAGCACAACATAACACAATAGACACAAAGATTTTCCTCGGAGAAACCATAAAGGAGAAAACCCCGCAACTTCCTTAGAGATAGAATCGTCACCAATACAATATCACAAAAAGTAAAACCCCAAAATAAGATGGTCTTCTGCAGCTCTCTCTCTTTCTTCCTATGCGAACTTGTCTTCTCTCTCACTTATGCGAACTCAAGTGAGTGAGTGTGTGTCCAAATGAGAGAGACTTGCTCTCTATTTATACTTTACCTTGGGGTGACCTTTTTACCCAACTGGGCCGATTTCTCTACGAGACCTAGAAATACATTTACAATTGACTCTTTCGGGGGTCTATTGCCCTGAATTACATGGGAGGCTTTTACCTCAATGACCTAGTATGACTAAGCATCATAATGACATCCCCGAGCGAAGGAAAAACATCTCCGACAGAGGTACAAATTGTTAAGATTCAATATGCTAAGACAGAAAATATCAGCATTGCATTTCATTTCACAATAATAGCATATACAGGATCACTGAAAGAACAACAAGCACAACATAAACACAAGAGACACAGATTTATCCTCGGAAACTCTCATGGGGTAGAAAACCCAGCAAAGCTTCCTCAATATAGATGATCAACAATACAGAGATGTATATCCCAAACATGAACTCCTTCTACTCCATAGCAGATCTCTCTCTCTCACCTATGCGCCATTCATAAGTGAGTGAATAATGAGTGAGTGTGATCTGCTATGGAGGAGAAGGAGCTCATGTTTGGGATATACATCTCTGTATTGTTGATCATCTATATTGAGGAAGCTTTGCTGGGTTTTCTACCCCATGAGGGTTTCCGAGGATAAATCTGTGTCTCTTGTGTTTATGCTGTGCTTGTTGTTCTTTCAGTGATCCTGTATATGCTATTATTGTCAAATGAAATGCAATGCTGATAGTTTCTGTCTTAGCATATTGAATCTTAACATGGTATCAGAGCATGCATAGTGGTCCAGGATGGATAAAAGCTCAAAGACATATAATCATGAAGGGAAAATAGAGATCAAGCGGGAGGCAACCACACAAACATAAAAGATAAGTATTTGAGTTGTTATTTGAATCTCTAAAATAGTAAATGATATTGCTTGTAATAGTTGTATGCATATTTGTATTCCTAGAATATATCATGCTGAGTGTAAGCATTCATATAGCATTAAATAGTATACTACTTGTTGCCAGCGAAGTTGTACTTAGATGGACTATCAAGCGAGCGGGCAAAGTTGAACATTTCAATGTTCTTTTTTCGATGATTTGATATCCAGCTGGCCTTTTAAAGGGCCCCCGTTTTAACTTTTTTCCACATGTCCATGGCCCTGCGGGGTTTGTAATAAAAACATACTAGCATGGTGTTTTGTAAAAGACTTGGTTCCCTAGGACTTTTTGGCTAAGTCAGGTATTCCAAGGAGTTTTTTCACCTATCTATTATGTTTTGCATTAGTGCATAACATAATTAATTGGTTTTTCTCCTGCTGCTCCAAAGCTGGAATGCCTGGGGAGGCTGACGGGCCTTAGGGGATTGTTAAAGTCTATGGGTCAATATATGTGAACATGCTAGGCGTTAATTTTGAGTCATATGGACATGTCCTAAGTCCCCCTAGGTTGTTTTTTAATTTTCGGCAAAGTTTAATTTTTCCGTAAATTGGGCCATTTTTTAATGGTTCAATTAAAAAATTTGTAAATGACCTGGAAGTGGCGTCTGGAGGTGTTTTTTGCCTTAGGGGTGTTCGTTTTCTAACTTAGAGCACCCCCTTAACCCCTAAACCCATTTTTCCTAATGTTTGGGTGCTTCAAATTTTGCCAAAATCCAAAAAAGTCAAAAAACCCCAAAAAAGTCATAAAAAATCAAAAAATGGGAAAAGTGACTTAAAAAATATTTAATTTTTGGAGAGAGTTATGGGTCTGATTTTGACCAGCATGAATTTAGGAGTGTTTTTGGCTGAAAAACGTGTCATATGGGCAGCCCGTATCATGGGCATAACTCCCCCATTTGTGGGTTGGGCGCTTTTATGAAGGAGGGGCGCATTTGTGTAATGGGCAGCCCACGATGCAAGGGACGAGCAGCACCATTTGGGCTGATTGAAATGGGCATGATCTATGCTGGTTGTGATAGCACAATGCAAGGGATGGGCAGCCTTTTCTCCACCACCATCCATGCCACCACTTCCCCTCTCATTTAGCAAGTGCGCCCTTCCTCACTTGGTTATTTTTCCTATAAATTGAGGTGCTACTCTCTTGGTGAACTAGTTGGAGAGAGAGCAGAAATATGTACTAAGCTTATGCTATTTTGTTGATCAATAAAAAGACTTTGGAGGTCCATATGTGTGATACTTTTGTGAGTGGTTTCATGGTCTCTTGATGTGGAGTATTTTGTAGCAAATTTCAAGTTCCGTGCATGTAATTTCCAGCCATCTACTAGCCTGCTTGAAGGATTGATAACGATTTTGTGGGAAGGAACAATTAATCTTGCTAGTTTTAATTTGTCTTGCATTTGTCATATTGGTTAAAGATTCAAAGTTTATATGTTTCATTTGTTTATGCTCATACTATTTTGATTTCTAACCATGTGCATTTCTAGTTTGATGGTTTTTCTGTGAGTTTTGTTTGCTACAGGTTGACAGGTGTGAAGAGGAGGATAGCTTGTTTGCTCTCCATTTTCTTCTTCTGTACACATTTTGGTGGATTTCACCCTCGGTTTCCCACTTCCAAGCTTCCAAAGTCTTTGGTTTCAAGGACCATTCTGTCTCTTCTCTCTTCCTTAGCTTATAAAATCATAATTTTCTTGGTCACTGGTTACGGTTGAAGAGTGATTCTTTGATCTATTTTTTGATTGATATATTCTTAAGTAGATCTAATTCACTCTTAGAGTTCTAATCTAGTTGTTTAAAGCTTTATCTTCCATTAGATTAGATCTTTTATTATCTAGCATCACCTTTTATTAATTGATTGAAACATTGCCAAAATATTTAAAAGTTTGAAGGAAATGTTAGATCTGATATAAATGTTTATTTGGCTGTCCATGAGCATATAATTTGCAGCTCATAAAGCTTGCAAAGACCCCAAGCAAACAAGCATCATTGCTTGTTTTACTTGGTTCAATTTTGCATTTTTTAAGTAGTCTTAACATTTAGATTTTTTGTGGGTTTTTAGGAGGTGTTCCAAAGACACTCTTAAAGTGTTTTTGGGCGTCTTATACTAATATTTGCTTGCTGGTTTGCAGCAAAAGACGAACAGGTAGGAGGAGGTGCTGCCGAAATTTCAAGGATCCGGGCAATCCAAAAGACCAAATTTGAAATTTTGTAAAACCGGTTATTTTTCATTGAAAAATTGTAAGCCGCCAAGTCACTTTAAGTAGACTGGGGCACTTCTCTGATCATTGTAATGATTATTAAACGAGAGCAAGTGGGCTAGCCAGCGCCCACACCCCATCCCCCCAGGGATGGCCTGTGTCGTCTCTTTTCATGGTGTGATTTTTTAGAGTAGTTTACTTCTTTATTTTCGGCATTTAATAAAACTAACTAGGGATTAAAATCAACCTTGTTGGTCCGTTCCACTGGCGGGCCACAAGTTCACTCAAAACGTAGTTTTACCATTTTTTTTACAAACTCAAAATGCCACCCTTGCTTTCCCGAAGTAGGGTTTCTATACAAGGGCTTGCCCGAGTACGTGCCTGAAAATAGACTCCTAGGGTTTTAAAAAGATAAAATTTTGGTTCATAAAATTTTTTTAAAAATACCAAGGTCTTCTCCCGTATGCTCTGTGGCCGACTTGCAGCTCGGTCTGATCCAGTTGGTACACATCAGAAAGGGGGAGATGACTAGTAATAGGAGCTAACACCGCCCCAAATAATAACCCTTTATGTGAAAATCCGGCACATCATGAATATTTTGTTGTCGTGGGGAAATTTCTCAGAAGGCTTGGGACAAAACTGAGTAGTGACCTCTTGGAAACCGTTAGGCTTGCCCTCGTTGGTACAGCATCTGAACACCTCCTTGAGACTCCGATTCAGCCCAAGCCTGAGAGGGAAGCCACACTTCAAAATTCCGGACATGTTCCCCCGTACCTTGCGTATATTGGGAACCCACCTGCCATAATAAAAAGATCACCTTCACATTAATTTTAAAATAAACCAAGAACACTCGCACAACATCTACTTTTCTGCTCATGCATTTGTTTTTGACTCCATTATAAGGCACTGGTCTATGTTAATGTTATTTCATATTATTGACAAATGTGCAAATGAATGATGATTATAGTGAATGGGAGTAAATGATGAATGATTGTTTTATTTCACAAAAGTATATGTTGCTTTGTCTTGGTTATCAAAAATATTTTTCTAACTCCTAGATTAGATACCTTAGTTTTATTTTTAGGGTCCACCCCCCTTGGCTTCGCTAGGAAAGCCTAGACGGAGGAGTCGAGTCCCAAGTGACAGCACTTGACTCTGACTTGCCCCCAAGGCCACACCAGCAGCTTGAAGACTTCTGCTGCGTTTTCCCCAGGTGTGGAACCAGGCGGCAACACTACTAATATGCATATGATTAGTAAGTTGGACAAACATTCCATTGTTGCTTGTCTAGAATGAAACCTCTTTGCTAACATGCTGAGAGCTATGCACGCTCTTGATAGTATGTTCTGGTAGAGATGGAAGGCATCTAGATAGCCACTGTATGCATACAAGATATGGAAAAGTGTTGTGCCAAAGTATTGGTCAAGATAGGTGCATAACTATGTGAATCATATATGTATGCATAATAAGTTATCATGTCAACATGATTTGATGATTATGAAGTATTACTAATCATGTAATTAACTTTGATTTGTAGGAAAAATCATGAAGAATGATGAACCCTGAACAAGTGATGGATGTTCAACAAGAAGATTTACGAATCAAACATACTATAGAAGGCTCGTGGCTAGAAGATTCTCTTAAAAAGAGAAAGAGGATCATGACGAGATGTTTGCTTCAAGTGGCTAGATAAGACCATTCTCTTAATGGTGTAATTGAAGAAGAAGTGCAAATCGAGAAAACTCCCAGGATTCAATTGAAGAAAGCTTTGTACGGGTACCCAGGATCGATAGTCATTTGATGAGCTTAATGATCACCATGGGTGATGCGGATTTCAACCTTTGTTACAAGGTTGAAGATGGTATCTATATAAAGATGACATTCTTATCTTAGATGGATGCAAGAAGGAACTCACCACAGAGTTCGAATGATATTGAGGCTCATATTAGTAGACCCATCTGACGGGAGATGGCATGGATAGATATGCAGAAGATCACTCAATGCAGAGTGTGAACTAGTGTCATCCTCATGGTCTCATACATTCATTAGTATAGTCTCAATACTATCAAAACATTATGATTCTAAATAATCTTAAGTATGTATGGTCATGATCATTTCATACATAGGTATACTTACCTAAGATCCTAACACAAAGTAGGATTCTAACTTGATATAGGAAAACATTCCTGGATTATCATGCTTGGTTATGTCTTGACATACCCAACAATATCTTCTTTGTTCTCTTCAATTATTTAGAGACCTTCTACTAGAACCTGCATATCTCATAAGTTAAGCATAGTAGAACAAAGTCATACATACCTCGTAGAGCTTCTATGTGGTCAAAGACTATGGATGAGTCTTTGTCTTTATGTCATCATGGTCATAGAACTTGATTTGTCTTTCTTGATGTACCTGTATCTTGTTAGCAGACAACATCATCCTCATACAACACCACAAGTGCATTAGTATAATCATACGTGTCATAACCCTAATCAATGAATGTCTTCTATCATTCACATGCATTCGTTATCAAACAATCATAATTGTACTAACCTCAATAATATGAAGACAAACATATTATGAACTTACTCAAGAATCAAATTTCAAAACATACCTGTATTTCCTCAAGTCATACGTATCGAGATTGCTTGTAGGCTGTAGCATTCTTATGTAAGGCCTTAGTCTCTTCTCCCTCTAGGACTGGAACCTCTTCACTTATGTAAGTGTCCAACTCATTCTCTTTTAGGATTGACCCAATCCACTTGATTTGCTAAAAACTGGATCTGGCGCTGGATTAGGGTTTGTCAAAGGAACCCTAAAAATTCAAACTTTGAATTTCAAACTTCTTAAAAGATAGAAAGATGCGCCTTGCTGAGCTGATCAAACTGGTATACTCAGAATTTGAAAATTGCAAAGTTTCACCCAACAAAATTGCTTTTGAAACTTCCGGATTCACTAGGCAGGACCCTGAATTAGGGTTTTAGTTTCTCGAAACTTCACCCAACCAAAAAGTTCGATCCAAAGCTCTAAACTTCGATTTTTCCAAGGAGCTTCCAGCCATGGTCTTAGATTTCAGAAATTCCAATTTTTGCAGAAACCCTACTTTCCGGATTTACTGGACAGGACCCCAAACTAGGGTTTGATTTTCCCAGAGCTTCACCCAACCAAAAAGTTCGATCTTGGTCTCTAAACTTCTATTTTTCTGAGGAGCATCCATCCATGGACTCAGATTCCAAAAATTCCCATTTTCTCTGAAACCCTAATTTTTAGGTCAAAAACTAAAAATACTCAGAATTGAATTCTGTCTTGATAGAAAGATGCGCCTTGCTGAGGAGAGTCAATCTAGCCTCCTTCCTTTCAAGATCTGTGGAGAGAAACCCAAAAAACAAGAAGCCCTAGCTTCCATAACTGCACAATGTCTTTTTCTCAGGTTAGCTCTGATTCCATGTTAAGATTCAATATGCTAAGACAGAAAATATCAGTATTGCATTTCATTTCACAATAATAGCGTATAAAGGATCATTGAAAGAACATCAAGCACAGCATAAACACAAGAGACACAGATTTATCCTCGGAAACCCTCATGGGGTAGAAAACCCAGCAAAGCTTCCTCAATATAGATGATCAACAATACATAGATGTATATCCCAACCATGAGCTCCTTCTCCTCCATAGCAAATCTCTCTCTCTCACCTATGCGCCATTCACAATTGAGTGAATAATGAGTGAGTGTGATAAATGAGGAACACACCTCCTCTATTTATACACTACTCGGACTTGTCTTTTACATTAGCTAGGTCGGCCCCAACTTAACCACTTAACATTATGTGACAGGGCCTACCCCACTAGGGTGGTCTAATAACCCTTTAACCCACATGACTCATACAAGGCCAACCCCCACTAAGGAAGTCTAATAACCCAAGTTGCCACATTATCCACGGAGGAATAAAACATCTCCGGATATACAATAAGGTCTTCACGGAGGAATGAAACATCTCCGGAATAATAAAGTACAAATATAATATTCTTAGAAGTTACAATATTTCAACACAAATAAAATACAATAACAATATAAAATATAAAATACAAGGGAATATCTTCT
Source organism: Larix kaempferi (assembly GCA_027924585.1). Taxonomy (NCBI): domain Eukaryota; kingdom Viridiplantae; phylum Streptophyta; class Pinopsida; order Pinales; family Pinaceae; genus Larix; species Larix kaempferi. The sequence continues at coordinate 35,679,592 of BSBM01001051.1, forward strand.
GAAGTTACAATAACAGTAACACTTGGTAGCGGGTGGATTCTTCATGAAATGCATCACAGGGTCTATAGTAAGGGGGAACTTCTTCAACCATATTAGCTGATTCTAGTTGATGAGGGGGCTTATTATGTTGATAAGGATTTTTCTTTTGACCCCAATTTCCCTTATGTGAAAAATTCTTCTGATTGGATGTGGTACTTTCCATGTTTATAACTCTATTTTACATTATTTTCAATTGATCAACATAATTAGCCTCCATGGCTTCCATTTTCTTAGTTAAGTCTCTGATCTTCTTATCATGAGCATCATGGCTAGGTGCCTTATCTTTTGATTCATGCAGCTTGACGAGAGCCCTCGTGAATCCAGGAATATTTGATTTTCCTGAAGATTGCATATTTAAATCAATTTTAATAGCCAGCTCTTGAGCCTTTTTTAGAGTGTCGAGTTCTTTATCCCTCAACTGACATCTCATTTCCCCACTAAGGGCTTCCATATAGTAAACAAGGATGGATTTGTCTGGTGGTTTGAAATCAGCATGAATGCTTGCCACCAAATCTTTGAACTTCTTGTTAAACTCTTCCATAGTTTCATTTTCATTTCTCTTTATGGTATGGAGAGCAGCCAATTGATGGCGAGGTTCTTTCTTAACTCCCCATCTTGTCTTGCAACCTTTCAAGAAATCATCACAGGTTGTATAGGAATTATCATCAAGGCCAAGGTACCATTCACATGCATCTTCTTCTAAGGACAAAGCAAACAGCTTCATATAGACATCATCATGTGTTTGAGTGGGATCTCTAACCCAACTAAGGAAACACTTTGAAATTTTCCCTAGATAGACTTCGGCACTGATAGCATTGTTCCCTTGGAAAGCTAGAAGATTTTCAATGGCCTTGTCGGGTAGAGTGTGCGGTTGATGTGCTATCTGAGTGAAGTCAAGGGGTTTAAAATAGACATCACCTGTAGCCATATTATAAATTTCACAACTTTCTTTAAAAATGAAATGGATGTCTAAGAGAGACTCAGATCCTAGATTTTCAAGGATCCTACGAGAAGTTAGCTTACTTATTCTCTTTCGATAAACCTTTACGAGATCATGAACGAAATCAAGTAAGTCTATGGGGTTTCTTCTTGTGGAATACCTTGATTGGTTTATGGATAGTGGAGTCACCAGATGGACCGAGTTCAATCTTCAGAATTGTTGGACTAGATCAATCGAAAAGGTAAAAGACAAAAAGAAACTAAGGGTAAACTCCAAGAATAAAAAGATTTATCCTCGACAACGGCTGCAAAATGTTGTCGCCTCTTACACACCTAGGGTTAACGCAGCAAAAATCTTCAAGCTGCTAGGTGCGTCCTTGGGGGCAATTCTGAGTCAAGTACTGTCACTTGATCTTGACTCCTCCGTTTAGGCTTAACTCCTAATGAAGCCAAGGGGGGTAGACCCTATTAAAGTTACTAAGGCTTTAGGTACTTAGTTCTTCTAGATGAAAAATGTTATTTAGGAGTTTTTTTGGAATTAAATTATTTGATCAAGACTATTGCAAAATAGAAATAACTATACAACACATAAGAATATAAATATCACGACAAGATATAATTAAAAGTAAACAACCAATATCAAAGACCAATGTCGTGGAGTCAAATTGAATGTTGCTGTAAAAGTAAATGTTTTGCAATTGTGTCCTTGGTCAATTTTAAGAATTATTAAAGGATGAGTTGATTAAAGGGGAAATGGAAGCTCCAGATATACCGTGAGGTACAAGGAGTAATGTCCAGAAATTGGGCAAAGGTGGCTCCTCACAAAGACGTGTGGGCTAGAGTAGAGCCTCGAGAGCGTGTTCAACACTACACCAACAAGGATGTGGTCTAACGGTGCCCTGAGGTCACTCTCCAGTGGTTCCCGCTTCTCTTGAGAAATTTCCCCACGCGTTACTCAGTGTTCGAGTGTTGAATTTTCACTATCTTGAAGGTTCTTAATTTTATTAATGTGAGTTATTATTAGGTGTTTGAGAATTAATAAGTTGCTATGCTCTTTTCTGATTTCCCCAGGTCCAAGCCAGTGCCCACAAGGGGAAAGAGCATACTTCGAGAAACAACAGAATATCTGTTCAAATTTGAGTGCTTGAAGCGTACGGAATTAAATCAATAGCTTAAGTAAAACAAATAAACTTGCCGAACCTATGTGTCACTTTCTGATCAACCTCCACTAATCGGCAATGCCTTTGGGTGGAGGTGAGAGCATACTTTGTGGCAATGAGATTGGCTTTATTTAATGAAAAGAACACTGAAATCAACTACTTAATCAAAGTATACACCCTGCACAAAATGTTAGAAAATTTCCTAGTCTCGCACTTCCACCAAATCACATGTGGAAGCATCTTAACTTCCCTAACACCCTTGAGCGCCCTCTTGGAGTCTATTTTTAGCCCTAACATGTCATATATGTCATAGGTCAGCCTTCAGGTTTGATTTGTGTCATAGGTGTCATAGCATCTTCATCATTGTTGTCATAGATTTAGGGAATCTAGCCCAAGTGTCTCACTAGCTCCAAATTGCCTCTTCCTCTCCCTCTATATTTCGACCTCATTGACTCATGACAAGTATTATTGACCTTATAACTCATCCCAAGAACATTAGGCTTCCCATAGATTCGAAATTGCAAGAAGAGGATGCCATGTGGCACATACATTCTAGCTTGTGTGGATCCCACTTCCTCCATGTGCCTTCATGATCAAATGCCACTTTGATTTTCACTTGTATATATTTATTTATCTCCTTTATTAAATATTTATGCCATCCTAATGTTCCAACATCATTTATTATCCTCATTATTCACAATCCCAAAGCTTCCACCCCAAACCTAGGAAACTAGTAATTTCCCTCATTAGCAATTATTTGACCTTTAGCATCAATTTGACAACTCTAATGAATATGGCCAATGTGATTAGGCCATAGTGACCCAATGCCAAATTTGGGACATGACAAATCCTCCCTTCCAAATATTGCTTGTCCTCAAGCAATTTCAAACATGGGTGTTGAAGAACCTACTTTTTGTATAATTCTTTGAAGTTGCCATTGAATTGTCCAACCTAAAGTCTTTGAGTTTCCATGAAGATTTTAGAGAGGAACCACCATGCTTGCTGCTGCACTACTCTGATAAAAATCACTTTATTATGTGGGAAATCCATCTCCCATACTTCTTGTTTCCCCCAAAAATTGAAACCAATGAGATTAAGATTTATCCCAGGGTCCCATTACTTGTATTGCACTCCAACAATTAGAAGTGCTCTCCAATTCATAGTTCCCGGATCCCATTTTCTTGTATGCATTCTCCAAGCAAGTAGATCACCATTTTCCAAGTGCATACAAGCATCAAGTAACCAATCAAATCTGCTCCAATGACATAAGTGAGGATCCCATGTCCTATCATGCTGCTCCAAAAGGATGTGATATGCATCAAAATATTCAACCATGTATTCTTTCCTCCAAGAAGTGAATGAAGTTCCTCCAACATCAATTGAACTAAACAAGGAGCAAGGAAAATCATGAGTCTTCAAGTGACTCAAGTGAACATCATAAATGCATCCAGGAAGATATGTATCATCATAAGGTAAAACAATATGCTGCTGCAAATTTAAATAATGAGGTGCTCTATTCATGTCATCATCAAAAGGAGAGGTGGGAGTTTCATACCCCTCATGTGGCACCATTAGAAAAAAACCTTTCACCTAATTTTCATCCCCAATGGGTGTGGCTAAAAAAGAAGTATGGGGTGAGGAATTATGAACCAACTTTATATCTTTACAACTCTTACCCATCGAAATATTTAATTCATCTTCTCCATAATTGGCTGGTCCAACTATTGTGAGATCATGTGCCTCCTCCAAGGCGTTGTAGCTCTCCCCATGAGGCAACGCATAATCCATCTGAACAAAGACAAGTGTTTGTTCTTCTTCTTGTTTGAGTGTAGCATCTTCAAGCACCTGCATATCAACATGTACCTCATGTTCCACCATTACATGAGGTTCCTCCTTGGCAATTATTTCATCCATTTCCTTCCTTTCCTTGAAAACAAAACCATTGCTCATTCTTTTTCCCAAGTTGCTTCCAAGTTGACTAACCAACAATTTGAACCCTTGCATTAGTTGCCTCCACTTGTCTTCAAAGGATGGTTTCAGTAATTTTATAAACTCCTCATTCTCCTCTAAGGTTCCTTTTTTATCCCTAGTCATAGTTTTCTCAAAATGTACTTTGTTTTTTCTTTCTTTTTTTTCCTAGTTCCTCCTCTTCAACAATATTACTTCTGATTCCAATGTATAAGATTGGTCCCTAACTTTTTGTCATCATAAATATCAGACCACGTCAGGTGCCAAGATCATGCTCTGATACCACTTGTAATGTCCCTTTTTCAAAATTTTATTAAAATGCCCAATTTTCCACTTTTTCCCAAATTTCGACCTTTGACTAGTTTTGATGCCTAGGTCCCAAATTTGCCCCAAATGATCCCAAATCTTCTGAGAAAGTATATGAATGATATTAGAACATAAATATGTGTTTCAGGGATGCCTTTGGACCTTAAAAATGCTTTTGCAAATCCTCTTTCAATTCTGGCCAATGTAGATAACTTTGCTAGTGATTTCCCTTTGACTAGTATTGGTCTCTAGGTCTCAAATTGACTCCAAATGCCTTCAAATCTTCAAGGAAGGTGTATGAATGATATTAGGACGTGAATATGATGTTCAGGGATGATATATGGCCACCAAAAGATCTCTGCAAACCCTCTTAAGATTCTGCACCAAGTATGCAATTTTACTAGTAATTTGGGGTTCGAATCCCTCTGGGATAAGTACTGAAAATGGCTTCCCAAATGCCTCCAAACCAACTCAAATTTCTAAACAGAGGTAGGGAATGTATTAAGGATGTTATTAAGGTCTCATGTGCACCATTAATTGATTATTATATCTGTTCCAACCCTCTCCCATTTAGCTGCAAAGATCACCCATTCGACCCTTGGGGAAATGACACTATTTCTTCTCCCAATGCAATTAAACTGAGTAAAAATACTTCAAATGCTCAAGTACAGTACATGAAACTTGTAAAATACATCCATGGCAGTCTATTAATCACAAATGTATCATAGAATCATCCATTCATTCGAAATCATCAGCATTACATTGGTTCACAACAAGGTAGTGGGGAAATGGCACTGTTCTTTCATTAAAAATAAGATTTACACATTTCCACTTGAAACTTTTTGGTGATGAAGAACAGAGTATTTACTTCATGTTACAAAAGAAATGGAGCATTATAATCTCCCCCAAAGAGTACAATAGCTCACCAAAAATGCCCTCCCTCAAGGATCAAGAATATGCCATCAAAACTGGAAATGGTTGAAAGAGTGAGCTGCTCTGTAGCTTACACCTGCAAATAAAGACTCCATTAAAGCTCCAAATGAAAGGTCTAATTGGCCTTTCCAATTACCAACTTGGATGGGAATCTTTCACCCTCGAAATTGGCTAAGGCAAAAAACTAGTCATCCACTAGTTCTCCCTCTTCACAAATGCAATTGCAAATTCTACAAATGATCAAAAGCTGGTTTCATTCTTTGTTATTGACATTTATAAACTTCTAATGTCCTCCATGGGTCGAATTCCTTCCAAGAGACTCATGCCAACTCAAGTTGGGAAGAGATTCCAAAGAACGCCACTTGTACAACAATTCCTAGTCTCCCACTTCCACCAAATCACATATGGATTCATGGAAGCATCTTAACTTCCCTAACACCCTTGAGCGCCCTCTTGGAGTCTATTTTTAGCCCTGACATGTCATATATGTCATAGGTCAGCCTTCAGGTCTGATTTGTGTCATAGGTGTCATAGCATTTTCATCATTGTTGTCATAGAGATAGGGAATCTAGGCCAAGTGTCTCACTAGCTCCAAATTGCCTCTTCCTCTTCCATGGGAGTTACTCTTCCTCTATATTTCGACCTCATTGACTCATGACAAGTATTATTGACCTTATAACTCATCCCAAAAACATTAGGCTTCCCATAGATTCGAAATTGCAAGAAGAGGATGCCATGTGGCACATACATTCTAGCTTGTGTGGGTCCCACTTCCTCCATGTGCCTTCATGATCAAATGCCACTTTGATTTTCACTTGTATATATTTATTTATCTCCTTTATTAAATATTTATGCCATCCTAATGTTCCAACATCATTTCTTATCCCCATTATTCACAATCCCAAAGCCTCCACTCCAAACCTAGGAAACTAGTAATTTCCCTCCTTGGCAATTATTTGACCTTTAGCATCAATTTGACAACTCTAATGAATATGGCCAATGTGATTAGGCCATTGTGACACAATGCCAAATTTGGGACATGACACAGTCTTGCCAAACTTCTTCTGCTTCAAACTTGAGCAGCAATCTGACCGAATCTTCTACACACCATATGATGTCTTCGAGAGGAATTCTTTTTCAACGCTATAGCAAAATTGAGGCTACATTCAAGAACATTGAGAACGTCACTATCCAAGGAATATTTGGAAAGGTTAATTACAACAAAATCACTAGCCAATGTAACAGGTTGCTGACTTTGTTCTAGGGTTTTGAACTTCTTGGTTTGTGTTTTGGTTGCATCTATGAACGTTTTCTTTGCTTTCACAATTAGGCACAAGTTCAGCTTCATCCATATGTCATGATGAATGTTGTTTGCTAATTCATGGTGCAGGTGCAGGTGCAGGTGCAGGTGCAGGTGCAGGTGCAGGTGCAGGTGCAGAAAATCTCGTGAGAGGTTATCCACGTGCCATTGGATTCTTTTAATTTCTTTTCTCCGTAGTGCTAAGCTTGCAGATGTGAAGATTTCCCTATTTCTTTCATTATTTAGATGATGCTTGATTGAGACACAAAATGGAATGATATGCTTGTCTCTACATCACTTCAAAAAAGCCAGATTTGCCAAACACTGACACACTTCAATCCGCAATTTTTCCAAGAGTCGGATGCTGTCACGCTTCTCCCTACCATGTAGGGAGAAGATAGCATTGTTTGCTTTCACCAGTGTTCATCTTTAAATTTGGAAACCATGTGTAAGATTATTATTTCTCGATATTTCAGGCTCAGTAACTCAGCCCATCATCAGGAGATAAGTTATCATGAAAGGACAATGAGACTGCAACATTTTATAAATAGATAAATTGTTATACCCATTTCATGATAATCCTAGATCAGATGAGGCATGAGGATTATTGTTCTTTATAATGAAGTTGTGATTGTTTTTTATATGATCTATGACGGAGCACCAAGTTTTGCTCAACCTCCAGCCATCATCCTTTTTAAAGTTAGCTGAGTGCTTCTCAATTTCTACTGATTCCCTGACTTTCCTTTTAGTGTAATGATCTACTTTAGCAATAACACTTGCTTTTTCTAGGCAAATGTGATGCCTAGAATTATATGAGTGTTCTGCCAAAAAGGATTTCTTTGTGCAAACATATGAGATGTCTTCGCTATGTTCTTTAAATATAATCTGAAAAGTCCTTCATGTTGCACCAATGTAAACTTTTCCGCAATCACATGGAATAGAGTAAACACCTTTAGCTTTCTTTGGATCTATCGGGTTCTTCGCATTGTCAACCATCTTTCGGATGTGCAATAAGGTGAGAAGGCTACTTTTTTTTCTTCTTATTTAAAATATTTGCTATACTGTCAGTAGTTCCTTGAATGTAAGGTAGAGTGATGGTTTTGGATAAGTCCTTGTTCAATTGATTTTTATGCTTCATCTGGATGACATTCCTTACTTGCTTTTCAGCGTAACCATTACTTGTAAATACTTTATATAGGTGCTCAAGATCTTGATCAATGTGTCCATCATCAGAGATACGCTTGGCCCTAGTAAATATCTCTCAGTAATTTTCAGTTCTTATAGCTCTAAAATCTATTTCCATTATCATTCAGTCAGTGGCTAAAAAGCCACAATATTTAGCCCTAGCTCAGCATTCCTGTTCAATGATCAAACTATTGGATCGCATAATAACGACCTTCTTTTCTAAACAACTAAAAGATGAGTAAGCGCTATTGTTCCAAATAAAGAGAAATTCAAAATTCTGCAGTAAGATCTATGTCAGGGCTGACAAAGGACACAAAACAACAACAAAAGACTATAAACGTGTGGGTTAAGTTTGATGAGATTGCTTTGCAAAAAATACAATTCACTAGCATTCCTATGCGCTAACTACTACTGGTGCACTTAATCCTAAACTTGGTTAGCATGTTTATGGGCTTCAGGGCTCTGATTATTTTCTAGCATTAGAAATCCACTGATCCTTGAAGGTCAGTCCTCGGATAAAGAATGAGCCTCCGAAAAGAAAACTATCAGCTTGTTCCAGTCTTGTAATATGAAAGGGTTACCAGTTTAGCTGGGGATCTTCCTATTCCTAAATCCCAAAGAAGATATTTTTGTGATATCCTATACCACTTGGTCTCACAAACCATTCAAGCTTCAACAAACATGGGAAATCAATCAATCAAATGTCATGCCTTGCAGATCCATAATGCAACTTTCTAGAAGAACTTATGCACATATCAGTCTGCTGCAAACAGAAGTAGCATATACTCTGACGTTCGTTTAGCAACATATTCCTACAAGTACAATTCTGAATGTGCGGCACATGACCTGTCTCTATGATCAATCTACTTCTTACGTATTACATTATTTTTCCCTTCCAAATTTAATTGAGGAAACAATAACAAAGATGGAATGAGAACTTACCATTTGATAATAGACCCAAACAGGAAATGCTGCATGATGGGCACTTTCCCAAGCACATCACCCTTATACATTTTGAGCATCCCACCGTTGACCTTGGCCCAAGTAGCCACCCCACTAATGTCATCCATCATAGGTGAGTGTTCTGCAAAGGGACCTTTTTTCACTTTCTTCACAAAGACAACACAGGACAGATAGAGATATTCGTGTGAAAAATTATTGAGTATATCCTCATTGTGTATTGACTTGGGTTTCATGTATTTGTGATCAACAAGCTGAGCAGACCCAAATATAAAGGGCAAAAAGTGGTAATCATCCAGACCCCATACTCCATGTGACCCTGCAGGCTCAAGCCAGTATATAGTCTGCAACCTTCTCATCAAATCTAAGTACATGACAAACACCCTCGATACCACTGCCTGGTAATCATCCTTCCCAATTAGGCCTAGTCTGGCTAAGCAGAACAACCATGCTGCAAAATTGGTTTCATGTCCTGTTCCATAATCAATTCTCATAGCACTGCCAAAGCTATCAGCAAAGTACGGGAAAATCTCAATAATAGCACCATAGAGCTCTTGGGGCAATATTCTATGCATCAATCCTTGACCCTCTTGGAGCCTATCCTGCCACTGTCGGAAAGCTGGGTTTCCATATCTTACAGGCTGCTGTAATGGGGGAATCTCATCTACCCATCCGTTCAGTGTTTCTAAAACCTCCACAATGATTTTCACAGCTGGAGATTCAAGGCATGGATCTGAGAGCTTGTGGCCTCTAATTGAGTCACTGAGTTCCACGATAAATCCCAAAAAAGTTCTTCCGGAATCTGATTCATGAAATCTTTCGATGTCTTCTGGGCTGTTTACTCTCTTTTGGGGGACTTGGAATGAATATGGGGAGAAGATTAAGGGGACCTCGTAGGCCTGAGGGACCGGGAAGCATACGATTTGTGAGATGGGAATTGTGGCTCTGTAACTTGTGGGTGGTGGGGAAGGCCATTTTCCTTCCTCTATTGTTGTTAGAGGGGGTGGTCGATGTTCATCGCATGTTTGAGGTGGGCTAGCCGGTGGATCCATGAAATTGATCTCTCAGTACGCCATGTTTTGAGAAAGCCACTCTATTGAAGAAAATTTGGAACGATTAAAAGGGGGTTTGAATAGAGCAAGCGACTATATTGAAGAAAATTTGGAACGATTAAAAGGCGGTTTGAATAGAGAAAGCGACTATATTAAAAAAAAAAATGGTACGATTAAAGGGCGGTTTGGATAGAGCCTGGATGTATTGTTTGGTTTTCAACCATGAGAAAGCAGCAAAAATAGGGGAGGATCTTTCAAGGCGTGCTTGGACGTAGACATTTATAGATTGAATGAGAATCGTCGCCGCTTGTTATCTACTCGTACGATGGTAAGTCACAAACATTGAATGAGCTATGACGCGGCACGGATAGATATGGTTCTTGGGGATAGAATCTATCTTTAAGCAGAAGTAGAACATTCATTGGATAGGACTTGAACTCATTCTAGAGTTTTCAATGAAACACTTCTTGTCATATTGGTTTAACTTAAACATTCATTGCATATTTCTCAACGAAAAACTTTTTGTCATATTGGTTTAGCTTGAATGGTAAGACAATTTTATGTCCTTTTATTTTCGGGATGTAATTGTGTTCTAGTTCAGTGTGTCGAGATCGAGATGACACTCTACTCATAGTAAAAGCTCATTGGAAGGTAGAAAAGAAGAGAGGTGGAATAAATAGGAGATGAGGATGGTAATTATTGAGAAGTAGTTAGAAAGTGAAGTTTAAAATAAATAAATATATTACATAAGGATAACAGGAATTAATAAATAAATGATGGGAAATAATAACAAAATTAGTAATGGAAAAATAGATATAAATATAAGAAGGGTTAAGGGGTTACATAGCAAAGGTTGGAAGGTGAAGTAAAAAAGAAAAGAAGAATAAATACCAACAAAATTAAGAGAAAGCAGTTAAAAGTAAATTAGTTGAATAATCGAATAATGGATTAAGGAAAGGTGGGTAAGAAAAAGGAGAAGTGAGAATGGATGGAATCATGAGAAGGTGAGCTTAAAAAGGAGGGAAAGCTTGAGAAAGATAGAGAATGTAGGGGGGTTGGAGGGAGGGGTGTATGAAAGAAAGAAGCAATGATAATAAGAAAGAGAAGAGGATAAGGAAGATGTGACATGAGATAGAGGGAAGAGTAATAGGGGGACATACTAAAATTGGAAATCCAACCAGATAAATCCCTTCCTTTCCTAGATGTCCTTGTCAAGTGTCGGTGGGACAGTTCCCTGACACACCAAGTTTATCGCAAGAAAACCCACACAGACATATACATCCATTCCCATTCCCATCACCACCCCTCTCATAAATATGTCATGCTTAAAACCCTAATCTCTAGAGCTATGCACATCTATGATCCTCAACACTTGCAAACTGAGAGAACCCATAAAACTAAATCCTTCCTTGCTAATGGCTACTCTGTAACCTAGATCAACAAATCCTTTCACTCGGCCTTCCATATGAAACCTATCAAATACCCTCACAATAACTTTCATCCAACTCTAATCTCCCTACCTTATATTCATGGTGTCACCGACCGCATTTCTAAAATCCTAACCAAGAGGAATATCAAAACCCTATTCAAACCTCTCAAACAATTATCCTAATGTGTGAAGGATAAATCAAACCTTTTTTAATCCTAAGTCATCTACCAAATTCCCTACTCTTGTGGCAAATCCTATATTGGTCAAACAAGCAGATCGATCCAAACCTGTCCAAAAGAACATATAGCTAACACCTTCACAATCGGGTTACCAAATCTACCATAGCAAATCACTCTCACCACTCTAAACATCTTATAGGATTTGACCAAACCAAAGTCTTATCTTCTAATCCACATTACTCATCTCGCATCATTAGGGAATCCCTAGAGATCGAAAAGCATCCTAACAATTTTAATCAAGATGATGGATACAAGTTAAGGTAGTCTTAGAAACCCACCAGCCACCATCTCTTCTCCATTCAATCCTCTTGAACTTGATACTCCCTCAATTACACCTACTCATGCTTATAATTATTATGTTTCCCTTCTCTCGGCTCCAATACCAATTTTAGTATGTCCCCTTGTTACTCTTCCCTCTATCTCCTATCATGTCTTCAATATCCTCCTATCCTTCTTATCATCATTGTTTACTTCTTTCATACCCCCGCATTCTTTAGCTTTCTCTAGCTTTCCCCTCTTTTCAAGCTCGCCTTTTCATGATTATATCCATTCTCTCTTCTCATCCCTTCCTTGATCCATTATTCAATTAATTAATTAAATTACTTTTAACTCATTTACCATAATTATGTTTGTATTTCTTCTTCTTTTATTTTTTACGTCACCCTCTGACCTTTGCCATGTAACCCCTTAACCGGTCTTCTCTTATATCTTTTATTCCCATTATTAATTTTATTAGTATTTTCCATCGTTTATTTATTAATTCCCACTAACAATAATGCTTAATCATGTTGAGCAGTTCCACAGAGAAAGGATAATTTAAATAACAAATTGATCTATTGAATTGAAGGTTGTTAGGGAAATGTGTGCGTGCGGATTGTTGGTTCATGGAGTTGAGTAGTGGAGGGGGTTCCCCCCTCCATTGGATGAGGCCGCAACCTTCCATGCTTTGGTTTCCTCCCTTAAGCCCTCTTTGAAATCCCATGCAATGAAATTCGTGAAACGATTGGAAGACATCCCTAAAGTTTCGTTGCTCCGAAGCTCCTCCAGATCCATGACGATGGCACTCTCAGTGACAGGTTTAATCGGGAAGTTTATAGGCATCTAGCCATCTCCAATAAATATGGCAGCCTAGGTTCAAAAAAATTAGGTTGTGCCTATTCAAGGGAAACTCACCCACTTCTTTTGCGGTCAAGGTTTCGATGCTTTTCTATGTGAATGCAAAACAAACAAAGACATGATCTTCATAAATGGCTCGTATTTCTATGGAAACATATATTTGTATTTAAGCGAATGAACCTTTAATTTTGACTCAGACCTGGATGTTCCTTATGTCATTTTGATCTAGGTTAGGCTACCTCATTTCCCACTCCATTGCTAGGGAGAATAATCCTTAATAAACATTAGCAATACCCTTGGAAAATATATAGACAGATCCAAATCGAAGGATGGAATGTTTTCATGTACCAAGATCTACGTCGAGGTTGATCTTGAAAAAATCCTTCCAGAAGCGGCGATGCTCACACTCTACAACTGGAGGCACCTATAGAAGCTAGATTATGAGCAACTTCCTTTCAAGTGCAAACATGCCAAGAGTATAGGAACTTCACAAAGAACTACAATATGAATCAAGGAACTAGCACAACTACAACAAGCAAGGAAGAACAATGGCATGTTAAATTTTCCTCAAGACCCAAAAACAATTTTCACTTCCAATAAATTAATAAACTCAGATTTATTCACGGAAAATTTAACTATTCCAAATCTGCAATTTAGGAATGAAAATACAATGGATCGACTCAATGAAAATGCATAGCAGAATCATAAACATCGCACACATTCGAAAATAGATATTTTTGGGCAATGCCCCTGGAAAAACCCCAAAGGGAAAACCAGTCAAATGAGAGAAAATTTTATCATGCCCATGGAGAAAATTTTCAGAAATTACAACAATTAACCTTACCATTTAATGCACTTGTACAGTCTGATAAAATTTGTATCAGGCCTTGAAATCTATGCCAAGCCAGTAGTATGTCTTGTACACTCACCTCGAAAATCATTCCAAGCAAAATCGTATGGCATGTACTGTTCCGTACGGACTACCTCAAAAACCAGAAAATTATACCTCGATTTTTGTGCCAAATTGTATGAACTATTTCTCAACTTCTTGATGTACATATTGCCTCAAAATTCATGCTATGTACAATCTACCTTCCCGCTAGGTGTACGACATGCTACCTCGATATTTGTACATAAACTTTGTTGTATGATTTTCTTAGGAAGTGTGCCCTCTCTCCTCTTCTTTGGATTTATGCCCTTCCTCCTTGCTACAAGCTCTCTCCCTCTTCTTCTCTTCAATTCTTCAACTCTCTTCAACTCCCATTCAAATGCGTCTTTTCACTATCCTTAGGTCTCTTTTATAACTTCATTAATGACTCTTCACTAACCCCTAGATCTCAATGGTCAATATTAGATCTTGGCCTCACTAGATCAACGGTCGTAACTTAATCTCTCATTGAGATGACTTAAATCACTTAAGTCACTCAAACTTCGTAAAAGTTACTTAAGTCATTAAATATAAAAGTCACTTTATAAAGTGTTCACCGTCGCCCGGACACTTCCACATGCTAGACACTGCCAATGTAGAAGTATCTGTTCAAGCTATCCCACTCAAAAATTAACATGCCAAACTATTCAAAAACAAATTATCTAGTGGTAAGCAGCAAGGGCCCTATGGGGCTACGGTCCCTCCATCCTCATTGCAACCCTCATTTTCCCCCTCCAAGAAATCCCAAACATCAAAATCTCCCTTGATTCAAACCTCTTTTTTCACAGTAGTCCAAGGCACCCCCGCGAGCCTGGCTCATTCCCTAATCCACCCCAATCCGTATGAATCTCTTCATCAAGAAGACACTTCCATTGAGAAAATTGTTCCATATGAGGTTGTTGGCTAACTTATGGGCATAGTTCACTAATAACATAACAACAAATCCCAAGATATTGGCCCTTTCGGCATCACCTACAAGCAAGTGAAGTCTCACTCAAAGTACCTATGGGTACTCCAGGAACCATGTTTTTGCAATAGTGAAGGAGATGGAGCTTTGTTCTATCACCAAACCCATCAAAAGAACCTCGACACAAAATAGTTAAACTTGGGAAATAAAATTCTATATATTATTTGTGCAATAACTTTATAACTGAATCCATTCACAATTTATGGTCATTAAACAAAGTATTGTCATTTAGCAATGTTACGTAGATCAAACATAACCAACACATATACAAACATTCAAAGTACACCAGAGGTTTTTACGTGGAAACCCAAACGAGAGAAAACCACATAAATGCTTTGATTATTCATTGATCCCATTACAAAAGCATTTTAGTTTATTCAAATCTGTGCACACAGCCTACAAATCCATCTCTCTCTCTCTCTCTCTCGGTTTATTCAAATCTGCTCACACAACCTACAGATCGCAAGCCTCGCAAAACTCTTTCAGTTACACAAAACTCAACAACACTACATGGGATCAGTCATCAACTTCTCAACCTTATCAACATCGAACCATTATTTTTTCAACAACCTAGTTTACCCAACCCTTTATACATATATAGCCATTGGCATAAATCCCATGGACCACTCAGTGGACCCAAAATCCTAACTTCCTCTTAACTACTTTCTCGGTTGGCATCATCAACCACTACTATTTATGTATTTTGTGGGTGCTATGTCGGGGTCCGTCCTTCTTTTGCAGGTGTGCTCCCTTTGACCACTTTGTTGAGATACCCCTTTTCACTTAAGTTACTTAAGTAATTAAATATAAAATTCACTTCATAAAATCACTTCATAAAGTGTTTAGAGAGTGTCACTCGGACACTTCCACATGCTAGACACTGCCAAAGTAGAAGTACTTGTCTGATCTACCCAACTCAAAAATTAACATACCAAATTGTTCAAAAAAAGTTATCCAGTTGTAAGCAGCAAGGGCCCTCTAGGGATATTGTCCCTCCGTCCTCATCGCAACCCTCATCTGCCCCCTCTAAGAAATCCCAAACATTGAAATCTCCCTCGATTCAAACCTTTTTCCGCAGTAGTCCAAGGCTCCCTCCCAAGCCTGACCTCATTCCCTAATCCACCCTAATCCGTATGAGTCTCTTCATCAAGAAGACACTGCCATTGAGAAAATCCTTCGATATGAGGCTCTACTTCAAGAAGACATTGACATTGAACAAACCACCATGCTAAGCCATCCTAAAGACCCCATCATCCAAGGTTGTCCCTTCAAATATTTTCCCATGCCATATTTCTCCCTCTTAGATGATGAACCGACCTAGAAATCAATAACATTCTTGAAAATCCCTCGCAAATATTAACGAGGAGTCAGGACCTATCCTAGATTAGGGACGATGGAAAAGAAGATGTTGCAAAAGAGGATCACCAACCAAAAAAGGTGGGGAAAAAATTGATGAAAGAAAAATGAGAGGAAGAGGCAAACAAGGACAAGGTACTCAACACTCAAATCACTGGTGAAATTTTTTTAGGAAGTAGAAACCTATCCATGAAAAGCACAAGGACCAAAGCTTCCATGCAAGGGAAAGCTAGTACCTTGAAGAACTATGGGGTCAAGGCCCCCTTGTAGGGAGGAGGCAACAAACCCAATCACCCTAAACGATGAAAATTGTCGCGGGATGGGTAGCAAGCACAAAGAAACAACTCTTAGAGATCTAATCAACACAGAGAAATCAATTATCCTCCTTCTCCAAGAGACAAAGCTCAAGGTAGACGAAATGGTATCTTTAGCCAAAAATCAATAGAGAAACTATGATGGAGCAACAATTAGCTCTCGAGGAGCCTCATGAGGTCTTTACACTCTCTAGGATCGCAACACCTATTTGTTCGAATCACAACTCCAAACACAACATTGGTTGTTCACATCCTTGCTCAACGAACAAACTGATATTAGGCATCACCTCTTTAATATTTATATGCTTATGCATCATTTCAAAAAGGAAAATTGTTGGATATATTTACAGGAACTCACCGACACGAAGATTACTAAGAATAGCATAGTAGCGGATGACTTCAACTTCATCCTCAACAACAGAGAAAAACGAGGGGGAAACCCCATACAATACCCTTTTATAGAACATGTGGAAGATCTAATCTTGGATTGGGACCTCGTTGATGTTAATCCCATGCGAGGTTTCTACACCTAGTCCAACAAAAGAAATGGTCCTAGCCACAATGGAGATCAACTTGATATATTCCTAATCCATAGTGATATTTACCTCTTGTATCTTTCTATCTCCTCCCACATTATCCCCTCTGGTATTTCCGACCACAAACCCATCTCTTTGATTCTCCAACCCTTGCTAAACCTTGGTCCCATCCCGTTTTGTTTTAACCCCCTTTGACTCCAACATCCCAAGCCTTTTCTTTGATCTCTTCTGAATGGTCCAAACCCTTTTTTGGTTCTCCTAACTATTTTCTAGAACAAAAGCTTAATGATGTCAAAATAGTAATCAAATAATCAACGAAATCTTCCTTTCCTTCCCCAAACAAGTAAAAAAGGGCTGCAAGCTAGCCTAGAAAAGCTTCAAATACAAATGGAGTTGGAAGAGATTACAAAACAACAACAAATGGAAGAAAATTCCCTCTGTTCATAAATCTTTAAGGCTTTATTGATGCACAAACTAGCAGCCCAAAATCATAGACAAGCTGACCCACTGCTAATCCGACACAACTATGAACCCCCAACCCAACGTGTCACTAACGGAAGGGGACTCGTTGCTTTTGGCTTCCTAGGTCCAAAAGTGAATGAACCTAGGTTATCCAAGGGGGAGTCCCTAGGCAAGATTTTGCTTGGAGTTGTATGAGAACAACCCCAAGTATACACCCAACACTAGCTTTTTAAAGGGTATTGTTTAAGGATTAGAAAATATAAGGATTAGACACACTTTAGTTTAAGGTGATTTTTAAATGTTATTATTACCCAATAAAAAGATACATTCACCATAACATCAATTGCAGTAAAATATACAAAGTTTTGAATCTACACTTGACCATGCACGAGATATAATCATTTAAACATAAAGAACATTAATGCAACATTTACTCAATATATTGTATTTTCCAAAAATAATCTAGATAGAAAGGGGCTCGGAACTACATGTTTAAGAAACATTAGATGTAAATACTCCCAAATAGGCACTGAAAAGGAACAATAGTGGTGGCGCACTACATCCAGCTATCCAGAAACAACCGTGCACACTCTCAGCCAAAGCCTATCTAACCAGTTTGTTCGATTGGGGTAGTCTCCCAGTTGGAGACACTACAAACTAGTGGATTTCCATCACACGTATTCTACCCAAACTACTATGATCAACTTCAATATATCAATCTTACAAACTTTTCATAAATCATGTTCATATCAATGATATAACATCAAGTATTTTGCAAATTATGCAATGATTTATATAAAATGTCATAAACTAACATCATCAAATTAAAAAATATTTAATTCATTGGAACATAAAATGCAAGATTAAGCTTACAGATTATCCACTTAGATGTTGAGAAGATGATGCTTTTCTTATTAATGACTCGATGTTATGTGAATTAAATTAGATATTAGTCTAAGAGCCATTCATGCCATGAGACAAAGGGTGTACCAATAGAGTAACCAATGATGATAATCACTCTAGTTGCTCCAAAGCCACCAAGGATGAAAAAAGCTATTCCCCACAATTTCATAAGGGGATCTAGCTAAGACGAAAAAAATTCAACCCAAAAACACAGTAATCAATTATCAAAATCACTATAGCTCATTTGTGTTGGGCAATACAACAAGTAATGACTTGATAGCTTGTTACAATAAGTGACTTCACGTCTTGAAAAGGACTTGGTTCAAAGGTATTCTTAGAGTCTTAATGATCTTTGATGCCCTAGATTACAAAAATTTCTTCAATTACAATATTGTGTGGAGGAATATGTATCCAATGTCAACAATTGTTATAAGCTTTATCCAATAGAAGAAGTTCAATATTTTATTTTGTCAAATGAATTCCCCCTCTTCATGCCAATGATCCCAAATGATGTATGATTTATCAATCAAAGAAAAGACCTTATGATGAGAGCGTTAATGTGTTTTTACCATACATGAAAATGGATCTACCTTTTAAAATACAAAACTATTCCTATCGCAAAATACCAACCTTCAAATTAGTTTAGGATCTAACATTAATATTTAAATACTAATAAATATTCAAAAAAAATCTTGGTCTTCTTTTAATATGAAATACATTTACTTACTCTTTGGAGTAATTGTAATGATAAATGGTCTAATAAAATATGAGAGAGATATTCATCAAATCAATGCTCACGAAATGTCAAATAAAAGTAAATCTGGATAATCCCTTACCCTTATAAACTTCAATGTATGGAATGGATTATAATGACCCTCTAAGCTATAACAGCTAAAGAAGAGATGTCAATTTCAAGCTCGACGAAAGCTTTCAAACAAAAAGTTAAGATGAAAATAGGTGGAATGTTTGGGTTTTAGCTCATCCTCTAGAAAAACATGATCAAGCCGATTTGTATTGAGAGGGTAACCAAAAATTTAATGATATTTCACACTTCGATCCAAGTGGCTTAAAGGGGAGGGTGTTGAGCTGATTAATTTTTTTTATTTGTTTTAGATTTGCAACGATCTACTCAACATAGCATTAAAACAATTTCTTAAGTGTGTTAAATGAAGATTTTTTGGAAAGGTCGATCTGCACAATTTGGGAGGGTTTTTAGCCAAATCGTTGGGATTGAATGAAAATCGTTTGGGCTCAAATGATCTTTATTAAAATCTTATCTTAGATATTGGTTTAAAGTTTGTTACTAATTATAAGCGTGTAAAAAAATTAAAATTTGTGTACAATAATAACAATAGCAATTACAAGATCTAATTGAAATGAAAGCTAGTCTTGTATATAGGTTCTTGATTTACAATAAAATGCCATTAAAACATACTTGGAAGTTGAATACAAATAAAGATCTTGGCTTGCTTTTAATAGATCTAGGATTTCAAAATATGAAGATTAAATTGTTATCCTGGAAAATTTTAATTCATTCAAGATTTTTTTCAAATGATTAATCCAAGCATATGCAGTGGAAAATAGAAGAATTAAAAAAAATATATGTGGAAGAAAAAGTTGGGAATATTGTGCCATCATATTAGTTTCGTAGACTAGTGCCATGGCAGAAGAAAATTGGGGCAAATAGAGTCAAGGAACATGAAGAGGCTATGTCAATTGGTTGAGCACCACCAAGAAAAGGAACACAATCAATCCAAATTTTTTGTTTTCCATAAAAGCGTGACTTGAAGATCTCCAAACCATTGCCAATACCTATAAACTGTAGCTCAATAAGAGGTAAACACAATCCACATGAAACTACGACAACATGGGTTAGCAAGGTCAATTATTTAATTAAAATCAATATGTCAGTGAAAAGAAACAGGAAACCCATCAATTACAATTTGACCAAGATAATATCAATCAATCAAACAATGAAATACAATATTACCTTCATAGAAGCTTACATAACCCACATCAATAGCTTAGAACATATCCAAGTGACAACACATTTTTTCTCTAAAAGCAAACTACTAGCCAAAAAGATAGTAAAATTTTATTTGTAAAAAATTTTCAACCATTTACTAAGGCTAATACCTCTCTTTTTTATAGCATAAGGAAGGCACCTTAGGCCCATTAAGAGTAAAGAACTAGTTACAATAAAATATATTTTCTCATTTGGATGATCCCAAGAAGATCTATCAATGGCTTAGATCTCATCTCAAATTACAAAAATAATAAAATATTCTTGAATAATTTTGCCCAAGAGGGGCGCATCCACTATTATAAGAGGAAAAACATTAAAAAGTGTCAAATACCATGTGTCATTGCCAAATACCATCGAGCAAAGACCAATTACAAGGGTAAAAGGCCAAAAGGTTTTCACATACCATGGGTTGAATTCTTTTTCTCATTTTACCAAATCGTTTTCCCTCAAAAGGATTTTGATCCACGCGATTTAGTTTTTAATCAATGGACGAGACTTATTTGCTCATTGACTTTTAGATCTTGGAACTTGATTACATTTCTTCTTGAGTCTTTGGGATAAAATAATATATTTTTGCCTCCACATATGTTCCAGGCTCATTTTAATCAAAATTAATTAGGAAAAAATAATTAATTTTCCCAAATAATTAAAAAGTGCAATCTCAAAGTGAAATTAAAAGCTCTAGTGCATTTCTATTATTTTTATTAATTAATTAGGCTAGACTTATGAATTTTTTAATAAAAACCATAATTAATCCAAAATGAGCCAAAATAAGCCTGGAAAATTGTGATCTAGTTGATAACTTTTAATATAAAGGTTGGATGATGTATACATGTGTCATATATTCCTGATGGACCAACATCAAAGAGCGTCCATATGGACAAATACCAAAATGCAAGTAATTGTCAATAGTTGGCTCATCATACAACTAGTCATGTTGTACATGATAATATGCCAACCACATAAATATATTCAAATGGGTTCTTGGGATGAATGATTCAACTATTAACCAGTATCAAAATAAGACCAATGCATTAAAAATGGCTCTTTTCTCCTATGGGCATGGAGTTAACATCAACCAAGGTTAGTCGAGTGAGTTTGCATGGCCTAAACATATTCATGGATTCCATACAAAGGGGGAACAAGGAGAAACTCCATGTTCTTCACCATTTAGAAAAACACTAGGAATATGTCTCGCAAAGGGAGTCAAAAGTAGTGAGGTACTCTCCCGATTGGTATTAACAAGCCACCTTTTTAAACATTATTTGTGTTTCACTTTGCCATTTTTTTTATTTTGCATTTCTAACACATTTCACTTTATTCATTTGATTTCTCATCACATTTCTTAGGATGAAAACTAAAAGGAACCAATCCTGGATAGCCTTTTGAGCCCCATTCAATGACACAACCTTAGCTCTGCTGGAGTTGTCACAGTAATACATTTTACGACAAGTAGGCTTAACCTCTTGATTAAAGGAGTACCTACCCTTCCAACTACCACCTTATTTGACATTAACATAGAATAACTTAGATAATACATTGGGAAGAGCATTGCTCACTTGACAAAACCTACTGTATGGGAGGGCCTTGTACTATGAAAAAGATATGACCCACAATCATGCAACATTCATTGCTACAAATGCTCAATCCTGAGACACCATGTAAAACTGTACTGTGAAAAAGATATGACCCACAATCATGCAACATTCATTGCTACAAATGCTCAATCCTGAGACACCATGTAAAACTGTACTGTGAAAAAGATATGACCCACAATCATGCAACATTCATTGCTACAAATGCTCAATCCTGAGACACCATGTAAAACTGGGAGGTTTTATTGGTGAAGAAAAACACAAAGGGGAAAGGTCTAGAATCCATATATCCATCTTTAGCCAAAGGTTACAAACCAAAAATGAAGTGAGATATGGAGGATGGATGAATAAGCCATAGATAGACCCAAGGGAGGGGGTAAGAGCTCTTATTAACACCAAGGGTTGTCTTGGTGAATTAACTAATAAACAAACCACACATCTTTCACCCTTGTCAACCTAACGGATGATACTGCTATCTATACTCATCAAACAATCACAAAGCATTCTTGCTCAAATTTTGTAAAATATACATCATCATCATGGCATGGTGTATAATATATCCTCCTTTGGTTATCCAAAACAAAGAACCACATTCACACCATACGGGAGCCCAAGGGAAACAGAGATGGACCCCCAATCTTTGGGAATTTTGCAAAAATAGGTCAGTAGGGGTGCCCCACAAAGTGGAGAACAATATGCCCAACGTTTGGAAGAATAACACTGACGCCTTAAATCAAGGAGTTTATGGCTTTGCTTGGGAGACAAGAATACCACTTTTTTTCACCGCCAAGCCAAATCCCAAGAGCAAAGAAATAACGTCAAGGAAATAAATTTTCCATGTGGCAACATAATTTTTGAATATGTTGATATAAAAAATGCTTCAAGCATCCATTTTCAATCACTCAACACAGAGGTAGGTAAGAGGATATTGTTGCAATCAACGTAATGTTGGAAAACATCCCTCACTCTATTTTTAAAGCAACCAACTCCTCTCTCTAGTCAAAGATATAGAAGATCAAGAAATCATCGAGGCCATTTGGGGACTAGCCCCGAACAAAGCCCCTGGCCTATATGGTTTTACCATCTACTTCTTTAGAGCTTGTTGTCACATTGTGTGTTCAAATCTGGAAAAAATGCTAAGATACGTTCAAAAGAATGGAAAAGTAGGGGGAGGGACCAACTCCTCCTTTCTTATTCTTATTCACAAGGAATCAAACTCCATATCTTTTGCAATATTTTGACAGATCTCTTTGTGTAACTCTACCTAAAAAAAATTCACCAAGATCATGGATAATGGGTGGAAACGCGAAGGTGGGTTACACTTTGGTGAGAATCGGGTGCCGAAGAGACATAGCGGAAGTTATTCGACCGAATAAGTTCTACTTTATTCGGCCGAATAATGTTTAACCGGTCACCGTTAGACATAACGGTGACCTTGATTTGTGTGGGAGGTTTAGTCGGACGAGAAAAATGCACGGTGTTTTTTATTTATTCGGCCGAATACTTATTCTGCATAAAAGCTTGGTCGCGGCCATTCTTCGTCATTTCCAGCAGGTTTTCGTGGACCCTGCTTTGAGACCCACTATCGGCCCCGCCTTCGCGCCACCCGTCTCGCCACTGGTCCGTCCACCCGGCCGTGTCTGCTTGGCCGGACCCGTCCACGCCAACCTTGTAGTCGCCTGCTGCAACCCTTCACACCACTCTGTTAGCCGACCTTCTCGCCGCCTGCTGCAATCGTTCGCGCCAACCTTCTTGCAGTCTGTTGCAACAAACCGTTTTGACACTCTGCAGTGGCTGTCGGTGAACTCCGCCACCCCCTTCGCCGCTCCCTGCATCTCACTTCTCCGCCACCCTCTGCGTCTCCCTTCTGCGCCTCCTTTCTGCGTTTGGTCGTGGCAGAGTGGTATATGCGTTGGTTGGTTGTTGCGCTCATTTGTTGGTGTAGTGTTCGTCTATACGTTTGTTGGTGGAGTGATCTTGGTGGAGTTTTCTTGTTGGAGTGTTCACTTGTTGGCGGACGTTCGTATTTTTGGAGAGTTTTTGTTGTTGGACGTTCGTTGTGGTGGGGTGTTCCCGTTGGTGGACGTTCGTTTTGGTGGGGTTTTTGTCGGTGGACGTTTGCATAGGAGTGGGCTGTTGTGGTTGTAGACTTGTCGTCGCGGGGTTGTCTGTGCAGAGGTAAATGTTTTGTGTTTTGTGTTTTTTTTTTGAAATTTTTTATATTAATGTTGCATTGTTATTGCAGGTTCTGTTTGTTTTTTTGGTGCTTGGGTTCGTTTCTCTAAATTCGCTTGAGTTCTGTTCGATTGAGTCAAAGAAGTTAAAATTTAAACAGGTAAGCCGAAACCCAATTTTTTATTATTATTATTAAATTAAGTATTAATTAAAAGAATTTTGAATTTGTCTCAGTTTGTACTGTAAATGAGATCATGAACTGTGTCCAATGGAACAAAGTTCATGAACTCTGTCCAATTGGATAGAGTTCATGAACTCTGTACATAAACTCTGTAAATGGACATAGTTCATGAACTTATGTACATTTGGACAGAGTTAATGACCTCTGTTCAAAAGTACATAAGTTCATGAACTTTGTCCATGAACCTTGTAAATGGACAGAGTTTATAAACTTAAGTCCATTTGGATAAACTTAAGTTTATGAATTTTGTCCAAATCGTATGTTGAAATTGATTTAAATTTAAATATAAAAAAGAGAAATATTTGTAATCTTTAGTTAGTTAAATTTGTTAAACTATTGATTTTGCTGATTAGAAATGAAAATAAAAGTAGTTCTGTAATTCTATTTGCAAATGATATTTCCCCTTTATATATAGGTTTCCCTTCCATGTTGAACTCTGTCAACATGGACAGATTTCATGAACTATGTCCACATGGACAGAGTTCATAGATCAATATATTACAAACCATGTTAATGCATAACTACAGACACAACAAAACTTTAGACACGACTAAACTTTACTTTAGACACAACTAAACTTTAGACATGACTAAACTTTGCTTTAGACGTAATAAGAAAGAACAAAAGCTACTACATAGAAATTTTTTAAAAAACCCTGACCTTCCAAAACAACAAAGTCAATTGTATTATGTACCAAACTGAAGACCATTGTGCAACATGGCAAATTTGGGAAACATAGCCAAACTTGTGAAAAATAATACCATGCATCGTTAATTTTTTATGATTCTATGGAATAATGAAAATAGTTGTAGATATAATTTATGTTTAAATTATTAAAATATCAATTAAGTAATTAATTTAAGATTTTAATTAAAAGTTAACATGTTAATGAACTCATTCTTTGGCATAAAGAAATGTAACCCTTCACTTTGTATTTAACTATATTGGTTCTATTCATTTTTTAAACATCAAAAACACTTAGAAGATTGACACATTAATTCCTTATTAGCTATACTCATTTTAAGAACTATTAGATGATATTAGGTATATTTAGGCCTTTATTACATAACTTAGTTTCTTTAGCAGCTAGGTCTTAGAATTTGTAGAATTAATATCTATAGGTAACCCTTTACTTAGTATTTAATTATATTGGTTCTATTCATTTTAAACATAAAAAACACTTAGAAGATTGGTACATTAATTCCTTATACATCCAACAATATTAGCTATACTCATTTTAAAAACTATTAGATGATATTAGGTATATATAGGTCCTTATTACATAACTTAGTTTCTTTAGAAGCTAGGTCTTAGAATTTGTAGAATTAACATGTAAAATTTGAATATGTAATGAGTTGATATTTGTGTAAGTGTAGACGTTATATCAAATGGAAAGAGAGGAGTCTTTGAGGCGAAAGTGTAGGAGGTCTTCACAGTCTTCTGGAGTTGGTGTTTCAAATGATAATCGGAGGTTGTTAACTTCCCCTCAAGATTCAAGTTTATTGTATAGTTCACATTCAGTTGATCATCGACGAGGCGAAAGGGGTACAAATGATTCCCCTTTATCTTCTGTGGGAGAACGCCGATCTCGACCTTCTGTTGGTATGAACATCAATATTTTAATACATGTATACAAATTGTTTTTTTGTGTACGCAAAGTTTGTACATGTTTACACAAAACTTTGTTTTTATTTGAAGCAGAGCATGGTTCAGAAGATGCTTGTAATTCTACAGAGAGGGAGGCAAAGCGAGCAAGGGAGACGAATGAGTGTGTAGAGCAAGGTTCCCAAGGGGCTCGTCATTCTACAGATGGTGATGATGGTCGAGTCATGACGCAATATGTTGAACTAACTGAGGGTTGTACACCCATTACAACGTATCCATCTGATTTACCTAAGGAGCTTCCATGGGAAAGTGGTGATCATCAAATGACTCTTGAAAGATGTAGATTCCACTATGGCAAGTTGGAAAATGATTTGTCTACTATGGATCTCCCTCTAGAGAGTAAACAAAGTTTGGAGATTGTTTTGGGATCATTGCAAAAATTCATTCAGACATATGAGAATCTCGGACCAACTACGAATGGTTTTGTTTATTTGATGCGAAGATGAAGGGAACAAGTGATGGGTCAAGACAAGTGGGTTGTTGTGAAGGAGAGAGTGACAAAAGAACATGCCAAATCAATGTTTAACTTCAAAGAAGGTCTAAAGCGAGAAATGTTGAAAGTGCAATATTTTAAGCACCCTCATCTTGCACATCTACTATATGATCGGTTCCTCGCAGCCTATGGTCGGTTTCCATGGAATGATGAGGTTTCTCAATATTTTGCTAGATTTTTTATGCAGAGTTTTTTTAAATATGAAGCCAGACTATACTGATGTACATTCATAATTTTATGGAGTTGGAAAGGGTCGAATATATGATCGAAAATGTGCTCTTAGAGACCCTACAACTCTTCGACCTCCACCCCAGATATCTTGGCCACCCAGGCTTGTAGCATTAAAATCAGAGATAGAGCCCACAGCCCAACTTGGGACAACTGCAAGGGATTTTGTTGGCGATGGTTTATCGTCAGCATTAGTTGGAGTAGATATGGGATTGGTTCGAGAGAGGGATCGTGCCATTATTTGTCAAAAGTTTGTTTACAAAACTGATGATGAGGTAGATGGAATGAGCATTGGAGATCTCAGGGCTTATGCCAAGGTTTGTCGTGACATAACGTCAAATGTTATATCCAATGACACATCGAGTTTATGAGAGGTTTGTTGATTATGATATGACAATCTATTTAATTTTTTATTCATTTTGAATTGAACTTTTTGTTGCATTATATGAATGATATTATGTCTTTTTTGATGTATAGTAATAAATACATTATGTAAATGTTTATTGGTTGCAATTTTCCAGAATGATGAATGAACATTCTTTTCGACTTTCCACTAGTGAAAATGTAGAGCATATTGGAGAGATATATTTATTATTTACATATTTATAATTATGTTTGAACTTGATATATTATCATTTTTTTGAATTTTAGTTTAACTATGCATCTTATTGTTAATTTGACTTATCCATACAAGTTTCTTTAGATACGAACTTTTTAAATGATTTACCATATATTGTGAGCTAATGTTTTTAATTTGTTTGTTTCAGTTTAAGTTAATTGCTTAATTTTTGTTTGTTTGCACTATGTTTTATTTATTAACACAATTTAAATTTTAGGGGGGAGAGATAGGTTCTTTGCTGAATGCAGTGGATATTGGCACGGAGGTAATTTTGTTCACACTTGAATTGAACTTTGATATAAGTTTAATAATTTTTTTGGATTTAGTTTAAATTTGTTCAAGTAATTTTTTTTTTCCTCGGAAAAAAGCGTAATTTCATTTCAGCGGTGGTGAAAAAATTACATTCTGAATATGCGTAGAAGCATACAGTTGTCCTCTAAAGGATCAAAAACCAGTTCACAAAGATGCGTAGAAGCATACAGTTGTCCACTTATGGATCAAACAAAAAAACAGTTCACAAATATGTGTAAAAGCATACAGATGTCCACTTAAGGATCAAAAAACAGTTCATAAAAAAGAAAAACCTTAAGTATGTTCAAGTAATTTATGAGATTCATAAATTGATTTTATACATGTTGCAGTTTGGGTCTCTTCAATCTTTTGGAGGCAAAATGAAGACTCTTTTGGAGGATAGTGGTGGACATGCATTTAGAGAATTTGATGTAATTTTGTTAATAATTGAATTGTTCTTTGATATATAAGTTTAATATTTTAACTTTTTGAATTTAGTTTAAATAATTTATGATATTCATAATTTGCTTTTATACATGTTACAGGGTGGGTTGAGTCCAAGGGGAGGCCCTAGTGGAGGATAGCATGGTGGACATCTTTTTTTTTGTTGATATATAGATTGTAACTTTGTTTTGGATATTGAGGAGATTTATTTTTGGACTATACATATGTACATTGAACTCACATGTTCATGAACGTTTTTTGAGGATTATATACATGTACATTGAACTTACATATTCTGCATTTGCTTTAAATGATATGTTTTTTTGTTTGTTAATTATTTAATATATTTGGTGTGATTTAAAGGTTTAGAATATGTTTTTGCATGTTTATGAATGTATGTATTATTAAATTTATGTATGGAATGTTAAGAATTGATGTTTGAAAGTTTTGATATAGGTGAAATCTAAAGTTAAGAAAATGTTAAGATCAAATGTTATATCCAATGAATGAATGTTATGGTAAGATTGAATGTTAGGAAAGTTAGGAAATGTTAAGAATGAATGTTAAGGAAATCATGATCCAGGTGCAATGAATGAATGAATGTTTGGTTTTTATAGGAATTTTAAGAATGAATGAATGTTAAGAATGATTGTTATCTTTGGATGTTAGGAAGTTTAACAATGTTAGAAAGTTTAAAAATGAATGATAGGTTTAAAGTTCAGGAATGTTAGGAAGTTTTGATTGAAATATGAATGTTAGGTTTAAATTTTGATAGGAATGTTAGGAATATGTTAAGAATGAATGTTATGGTAAGAATGAATGTTAAGGAAGTTATGATAGGTGCAATGAATGAATAAATGTTAGGTTTTTATAGGAATTTTAAGAATGAATGAATGTTAAGAACATGACTATTATCTTTGAATGTTAGAAAGTTTATGAATGTTATGAAGTTTTGATAGAAATATGAATGTTAACAAGTTTTAAAATGAATGTTAGGTTCAAAGTTCAGGAATGTTAGGAAGTTTTGATTGAAATATGAATGTCAGGAAGTTGAAAAATGAATGTTAGGTTCAAATTTTGATAGGAATGTTAGGAATATGTTAAGAATGAATGTTAGAAAGTTTTAATAGGTGCAATCTAACGTTAGGAATGTTAAGAAAGAATGTTTGTTTGATATATATAATTTTGGTTTCAACATAAAAATTGAATTTTATATATAAATGATAAATTGAAATTTGTATAACTGATTCATATTTTCAATTTTAAACTAATGATTCCTATTTTCAATGCTCAGGTATATTTTATGCGGTTGAAATCATGGCAAATGAGGATTTAACGATTTTTTGTTTTTTAATCATAAGCAAAGATTACAGGATTGTGAAGCTTGTGCTAAATTAGAGCAATGATTTTAGACAACAATTTGATGAATTTTCATCGATTTGTTGTAAATAATCATTCATCTAATTTAACATAAGCTTCACAATCCTGGAATCCTTGCTTGTGATTAAAAATTAAAATGATCGTTGTCTCCATTTGTCATGATTTCAGTTATGTGAACTTACATAAGTGATATTTTAAAGTAAAGATTCGGGGCGGAGAGTGGGGACAGCCACATCCGTTATCTCATCCCTTATGTGGTCTAATAGACATATGGGGACCCGAATAAAGTATTTTAGACAGAATTAAGACGAAATTACACATTAAATTTTCATTACCAAATAATTTTTGAATTCATTTCAGCATATTAGAATACGATCATTTAAACTCTTATATTCTAGTTCCATTTCAAGATCATAAACATAGTTGAAAGAAAAAAATATATTGTACACAACATTTGACAATGACATGGACAAAACCATCAATCTATTAATTTTTGATATATATAGTTAAAAACATCGCAATGGAATGCCGTCCTCAATTATCCGTTCATGGTGATATTTGAACAGTTTCCATTTTTTATTTTTTAATTGTTTTTTCGATGGAACTTGAACCAATTTTATTCGAGATACACATACTAAATGACTATATTGACAACATATAACATCAGGTTCATAATCCTGAAAGTAGACATAATTTTCAGTCATATGGGTCTGCTGAAAAAAAAGCCCTTTAAAATGATGGATCCTCTCTCGTATGTATATCCATTGTCATTGTAGTCTTCCAATAACTTCATCTTTCCTTCAGTGCATCGCATCAAATAATACTTCACATTTTTGTTGTTGTCTATAGGTGCAATCACAGCAAAAACATCCCCTGTGCAAATTACAATTGACGTTAGGATTTTTAAATCGATTAAATTGACTAATATACATGTATAAGGTGATTGACAAGAATGAACAATCGATAAAACAATTGTACTTGATCATTACCTTCTCTAACAAGATCTGAAATTTTGTCGCCATCAGATGATATTGCTATTTTTTCTGATTCTAATTCTTCTATGCTTGCCAGTGGCATTTTTCCTTTAGGATTAATCTCTATGTGTTTCCAATGTTTTACGTAGTTGTTCGTTATGTTTTCACAAAATTCTGTAGATTCAATATTTTTAGTGCAAATATGACAAAAGCATGATTGCTTTCTACTGTCAAATGCATACACGTTTTGAAAGGATTTTGTTTGAATAGAGTGGAAATCTCTAGTCCCATGTATGGTGCTAGCGTCGTATGGTATTGATCTATTTATATCTTGGACCCCAACAAGCCAAAAAAACCTACACAAATGACAAATTTTGATGTTAGTGTACATTTTTTTAAATTGACAATAAAATATAAATTAAAACATTTGTGTACATACCTGCGCACATCTTTTGATTGTTGATTATAATCTTGGCTTAGATGTGATTTATACCATTGGACAACCTCTGCAGCTGAATGAAATCGTGCAGAACTATGGTTCATTTTCCATCTTCGAAGTGTTCTTTTTACGCATGCTCCTGCACCATCATGTTCACCTTTTCCATGTCTAGTTTCAAAGAAATTTCAGCGATGTTTAATGTTCAATGCTTTATGAAGTCGATATAACCAATAAAATGATCGCGAAGATTTAAATCGTCCTGCACATCCATCCAACCATATCCAATGCTCAATGAATTTAACGTCACGTCCCTTTAGTGAATCGTAGAAAATATTTTCAATACAATGCTGAACAAAATGTGTATCGTGTGTATGATCATTGCTGATATAAAAGTGATATTCTTTAATCACATCTCGATTGTCACACGTGCTTTCAATGCTATCAACATTATGTTGAGAATGTCTATATAAAACATGGACAAATATCGAAACTTGGTCAAAATGATAGTATTCACTCTGTATCTCTTTTTGTGCAGCAAATGTGTAGTTTTCTGCAAAATCAACCATTGACAAAATTGTTCCTGGTGGAAAAATTTCACGAAACTGTTTGAATTGAAGGTCTTGCCATCGTGCTCTATGTGAATGCTTGGTGTATTTATAAATTTCACTTTCAAATTTCTTGAGAAAATCTGTCACACCTATTTTATCTTCTCGCAAATCAATCCTTTTGGAATGTGCATCACTAGAACTTGTAATGTATTCATATCTTCTCCAATCAATGGTTACATTTGACAGCGAGTGATCAGTATCGATAGAATATTTATTGTGGAATAAAACCAAATTTCCACAACGATTACAATGTTTTCCATTGACACATTTCTTATTATAAAATACTTCATCGTGATTTCTCTCACATAAGGTTCGAGATATGAATTCACGTATTGTGGGTGGAGGTGGTGAATTTGTCAAAAACATTTTACCAAATTCAAGAAACATGTCGTAATATAATTGAAATTGCACATGATAACGACAACAACATGTGTCACGTATAGTAATAGGTCTAACATACCATGGTTTTAGTTGCACAAATGTAGTGATTGATACATTAATTCCACGATGATCTTCCTTGAATTTATTGAACAATTGTACTTGTGTCATATCCATTATATGTTTTGGACTGCTTACATATACTCCTCATGATACTCTTTGTTGTATCACATCCCTTGAATTTGGTGAAACTCGAGCATGTGTCAACCAATATTCCCGTACAATATCTTTAACACCTGCTCCCATTCTATCTTTGTAAGGTTGTCTACAAATAATTGTCCAGCAAGCAAGTTCATCATTTTCATCTATTTGCATTCTGAATTTGCTATGTTTGTATAATGTCTTTCTTGAGGTTCCAACTGCTTTTGCTAGTTGTGTTGTCAAACGTTTTTGTTTAGTACTAGTCGAAATAATTGTTGTATGAATTGCTCTTCGTGCAGCACTAATATCTTTCTTCCTAGATTTTCCAAATTTTTTTATTGCATCACATATATTTTCTATCACATTATGTTTTAATTTCGACTTTTTGGTCGCTTTGTGAATACCCAATAATGACGTAGCATCTTCTAACTTCTTAGTCACTAATAAACATCTCAAAATTTGTGCTTGCTCTGTTACTGAATAATTCTTCAGAACATCATCATAAAAATTTTGAGCCCGATATCATGCAGCATGTATGGGTATTTTTTTTCCATATTTGTTGCAATCAATGTTTTCTAACGTTTCATCATCTATGGTGAAAGTACCTATACATCAAGTTAAATTTAATTTAACATGTATCCAAAAATACAATTCATTATAAAAAATGAATTTGGAAAATACATGATATATACATACCTGGTCCAATTTCTGGTTCTTGAACTTGATCTTCAATATTGACTTCATCGACATTAGTATGTAAATCACTATTTACATCTTCAACAATGGTCTCCTCAACTTCAATTTGTTCTTTTTGTACTCTATTTTCAATTTTCATTTCATCAACATTATCATGTAAAACTGTATTTGTATCTTCAATAATTGTAGCTTGCGTTTCTGCAAGGCTTGCTTTGTTGGCATGATATTTAAGTTTTTTTTTTTTTATCATCATCATCATCATCACGTTTACGATCATATTTTTTTTTACGGTTTCTCTTACTGCCCATGATTGTTTAATCTATAAATGATAAATTAAAGAATCATCACTTTATAATAAAAAAACAAAATTAAGATTTAAAAACAGTTACGAAATTTATAAACACATGAACTGAAATTTACTTCACCTTATCAAAATCTTGTAAGAGTCTTTTGAAGAAAAACTCCTTAGAAACAAATTTCCTTTGAAAAGAACCTTCTTTGAATGAAATACGAACTCTTTAACAATAAATCACCTTTGAAAAAACCCATTGGAAAAGAATAAGAACACCTTCAAAGAAATCTTCTTTGTAAAACTACTGGAAAAAAACTTCTTTGAAAAAATACCTAGGAAAAAAATTTCTTTGGAAAAACCCTTGCAAAGAAATAACTCTTTTGCAAAAATAATTTGGGAGAACAACTATTTGAAAAAACCCATTTCAAAGAAATAAGAAGGAAAAATACATCTCCTTTGCAAACATACCTTGGAATAAAAGCTTATTTGCAAAAATACCTTGGAATAAAAACTCTGTATATGCACCCTTTGGAAATAAACCCTTTTTTTTTTTTTTTTTTTTTTTTTTTTTTTTTTTTTTTTTTCCTGAAAAAACCACTTAGAAAAATTCTTTGTCAAAAAAAACGTCTTTTGCAAAAATACCTAGAAAAAAAAATACTTTGAAAAAACCCATTTCAAAAAAATAAACTTATTTGCAAAAATATTTTGGGAAAATAACTCTTTGAAAAAAACCTTTTCAAAGAAATAAGAAAGAAAAATACAACTCATTTGAAAAAATAACTTGGAATAAAAACTTCTTTGCACAAAATACTTTGGAGTAAAAACTCTTTAAAATCACTATTTTGGAAAAAAAACACCTTGAAAAAACCCATTGCAAAGAAATAAGAAGTGCAAAAATACATTGGTAGAAAAAAAAAACTCTTTCAATGTACTCCTTGGAAAGAAATAAAAAGAAAAATACCTTGTAAAAAAACTCCCTTTGCAAAAAAAACTCCTCAGAAAACCCCTTAAAAAATATTATGACTAGAAATATGCGAAAATAATGAACGTATTTAATTTTATTTATATAAGTTTAGACAACGACGGTAATTTTTATTTTTATTTTTTTTATCAGTCGACGAGTTTTTTTTACGTTTGGTTATTCGGACGAATAACCTTTGCTGCAAGTGACGTCTCCGTTACGGAAAAGGTTATTCGGCCGAATAATTATCTCTGAAACCTGAAAACTTCACGTTTCCTCACAGTTTTCAGGTTTCTCCATTTTCGGAAGGTAAAAAGAATCTCTTACACTACAAAGCGACTGTCGGACTTGATACCATTAGTTTCGTTATTGAATCTACTTTCTGAATATATAGATTTTGTTGTGTATAGGTGAGATCTGATATTTTTAATTTTTTTTTTCTTAACATGGGTCGAGTTTGGTTTCATCTCTTTTAAAATGCGGTGAAATGAAAAATCCATAGCTTTGAAAATCCACCACCAAAAAAATTGAAAAAACTATGGTGCAGTTAATTGGCGTGTCTACTTCAAAATACTATTCATAGATTTTTTAGTTTTATATTCAGTTGAGAGAAAAGTTTTCCAACAAAAAATATGTTGAAAATCGACAAGGTTTCCCCATTGATCGAATTCAAAAAAAAAATAATTAGTATATAGATTTATTGGTTACAAATTTATAGTCATGCAATAGTATATTGTGTGTAGATTGTCGTAGCATATTTGTTTTTTACAAAAAACAAGTTTAACATTGATTTTACGTGTGCGAAAAAACATGGCTATTTTGTAGTCCTTTCATTTTATAAGAACACACTATCAAACATTTACCGAATTGACATATCAAATCTCAATATAAAAAATTGAAAAAAATATGTATAGAAAGCTAACATAATTCTCTAAAAGTTTTCTTTTTAGTGAAAAGTGAAATTCCAAATAAAAATATCACTTTTATTCGCCCAAAGTTGGAAAACATGAAAAACTCAGATTTATTTTCTCATGGGACCCCCCAAAATAGACACCCATCTTCATAGATTCACCCAACATGTTTAAAAAAATTATGCCCATAATCATCTCTAACAACAAAAGGGGATTTAAGCATACATGACAAGTTATTGACAATATTTTACTAGTCCAGGAAGCGATTCACTCAAGCAAAGACCGCAAGGATGATGTGATGTTGATAAAGATTGAAATAGCCAATGCCTTTGACATAGTAAGGCATTCTTTTCTCTTCAAAGTTATGCATAAATTTGGTTTTGACTCTAACTTTATTTAGTACTAGGTTAAATTTTTCATTTCAAATCCTTGGATTGCTCTACTAATTGTCAATGGGTGCCCTACCTCCTTTTTCAAATCCATTAGAGGCCTCAGACAAGGATTCCCTCTCTCACCTCTATTGTACATCATCATTGAAGAATCTTTGAGCAAGAAGCTTGAGAAGGAAATAATCAATGGAACCTCTCAGGCATCTCAATCACAAGAGAAGTCAAAGTCATGAATCATTCCCAGTTTGTCGATTATACATTACTGCTCGAAGGAGCTTCTTCTATCATTGCTTCATGTTTTCACTTTTCTCTTGATCCCTTCCTTGAAGCCTTAAGATGATCAATAAATGAATGAATGAGTATGATTTATGCTTGGAATATCATCCCTAGAACTCTTCAGGAGATAGCTAGAAGCCTTTGATTTCAAAGCAATTGTTGGCGAAGCTTCAAATACCTCAAGATTCCCATCTCATTGTATGCCCTGACTTCAGAGATATAGTTGGACATCATTAGAAAAATCAAGGGGAGGATTCAACAATGGGGAGTATAGTGGCTTCACTAAAAGGAAAAGACCCTATATTGGAGGTTTTGTGTTAGAAGATTAACCAAAATTGTCAAAAAAACCTCTACTACAACCTCCACCAATGGTACTAGATGGTTTGGTGGAGGATTTTACGAAAACTTATTATAACTAAAACAAATGGGCGACCAAAGGCTTTATTGATAAACACATTAGTGCTAACAAATACAAAATGCACCAATGCATTTAAATACAAACAAGCACCAGTGTGTACCTAAATTTTAACAAAATCGATGCTTTATATCACTATATGCATAGGTACTTTATAAGAATATAACATCGATGCTTATGAACTCTTATAATGCATCGATGTTATAAGGGAAGAAAAACACACTGGTGAAATTGACCGGGACGTTGACGTTCATTGCATTTTTACATTTAGTGGTGCGGTTACAATATATTGAAACATCGATGCACTTATATAGAAAGCACCAAGGTGTAATAATAAAAAATGCATTGGGTTATGCAACTAGTAGTTTGTTGCACCGGTTCGTTTAAAATAAAAGCATATCGGTGTGATTAAAATGATTAAAAGAACCGATAATCATTTTCTCTTTGGTGAACAATGATCGATAACAATGCACTGAAATATCTATATTTTATTTTTATTTATTTTTAATTCCATTATTCATCATAAATTGAAATATTTTCTATAATAATATCATATCATTTTAATTACTACATTTGGATATGATGTTTATATTAATTTTTTATATCATTAGTTTCGCATATATTGTAATACTTAATCATCTATATATTTAATCAACGATGTAACATTTCACAACAACATTGGACAATGCAATAGAAGATGAAACTTTATTTTATTATATATCAATAAGAGACCATTTGTCATACAAAATGGGACAACATTAAGATCCACAATAATCAAAATGTTAATATGTAATTGTTACACTTATTGATAACTCATTGTTTTTTTTTATAACTAAAACGGTTATTGTTATTGAATTGGATAACGGTTGGCCGAAGCTAATCAACCAAAATTACAGCTTATCAAAACTCCACTTGTAACTATTACATCTTATCAGAAAATTATAGAACTGCTGGTTATGTCAACATAGCTATGGAATAGGGACCCAGAATGGCGCTTCGTCATTCTTACTGTACATACCTGGAGGAAGTGAAATCACGAAGAACATAACGCAGCCTTAGCAAACTCTTATTGAGAATCGAGTTGCTCAATTGGTCATCTGTATTAAGAATCTCCAAAAAATTATATGTCTTTATAGCCAATTTCTTGAGTAATCTGACAAGCTTGTAGCATCCCAAATATTTCTGCATTATTGTTGGTTCTCACCCCTAAGCCCCAGTAAAAACTATCTTTTCTAGAACCATCCTGAGAATAGATGACACCGCCTGCTCTTGCAATCCCAGGATTTCATTTTGAAGCCCCATCGAAAAACACCGTGGCCTTACCCTGAATTCTCCACCATCCTTGAAAAAATGCATCTGAATCTCGTAATCGCCATCCTGGATTATTGAAGGGACGGGATGGAAGCTTTTGTCTATCCCTATATAAAAAAGTGCCAAACCACTTTTTTTCTTCAGGGAGCAGGGAATCATCAATGAAGGAGGGGTGATGAACTGCTGCCCTCCTGTAGAAGAGCCTTTGCCTTAGCTACAACAATCAATGGTGAGGACTTGAAATTGTTAAATATCTGATTATTTCTTGCCAACCAAATCTTCCAATAAACGTACTTGGGGAGAGGTTGCCAAATTCTGGACCATGTGGAGTTGTTTTTAAGAGGATGAGAGTACCTAGTTTTCCACGTAGAAAGGAGAGTATTAATAGAGATCTGAAAGGGAGCGTTTACACTGAGTCAGAGCAAGGAATTGATCCAGACTTTTTGAGAGAAGGAACAGTCTACAAAGAGATGATCCAGGGTTTCGGTATCCGAGCAGCACAATGGGAAATGATGAGGGCCTACTATTCCTTTCTTCATCAAATTTTCTCCAGTTAAAACTTTCCTGTGGACAAGAATCCATGTGAAAAAATTGACCTTTGGCAGACTGTATGAATCCCACACAAGTGTCCAGAGAGCAGGAGGATGGGTCGGCGGATGGCTTGTCTTGGTAGTAGCATAACCGCGTGCAACTGTATAGAAGCCTGTCTTGCCCCAAACCCATTGGTCACACGTTTGACGGTGGACAGGAGCCAAATCTGTCAGCGCACTAAAAAAGGAGGAACTTGATCCTATAAATTCGCTGGTATTCGAAGGAGGGTCCACGACTTCCACTTCCCTGTGGAGTCCCAATCCGAAATATCAACTAGATTTTCAACTCCAAGCTGGGAAAGCCACTCCCGTAGCTCACCGAAACCAGCAAAGAGAGCGAGAGGAGGGTTGCCCAAGATGTTGTCCTCCCAAATCCGCCTTTTGCTCCCATTTCCAGGAATTCGGCACAACATTTGATTGAAGAAACTCATCCCTTGCCTACACAAATTCCAAATCATCGTGCCTTTAGGAGTGTTATCAGTCTGCATATGCCTGAGAGGAACTCCCTTCAGATATTTTTTCCTCAATACTAGACTGATAGGATGCTTGCGATTAGTGAAAAGTTTCCAAAGGATTTTTCCTCCAAGAGTGAGATTGGCCATTGCTGGATCTCTTATCTGAAGACCTCCTTCCCTGAGAGGACGCTTAATCATTGTTGAGATATTGTAACTTCTAAGAATATTATATTTGTACTTTATTATTTCGGAGATGTTTCATTCCTCCGTGAAGATCTTATTGTATATCTGGAGATGTTTATTCCTCCGTCGGAATGTGGTAACTTGGGTTATTAGACTTCTCTAGTGGGGGTCGGCCCTGTATGTGTTATGTGGGTCAAAGGGTCGTTA
Source organism: Larix kaempferi (assembly GCA_027924585.1). Lineage (NCBI taxonomy): Eukaryota > Viridiplantae > Streptophyta > Pinopsida > Pinales > Pinaceae > Larix > Larix kaempferi. Next base: position 35,718,127 of record BSBM01001051.1, read on the forward strand.
GACCACCCTAGTGGGGTCGGCCTAGTCAGTTGTAGTGGGGTGTTTAACCCAGTGGTAAAGTTGAGGCCGACCTAGTTAATATAAAGTACAAGTCGGAGATGTGTATAAATAGAGGAGGTGTGTTCCTCATTATACACACACTTCCCTCACTTGAAATGTAACGCACTTGTGAGAGAGAGGTCTGCTATGGAGGAGGAGGAGATCATGTCTTTGGTTTGCATCTTTGTCTATTGCTGGTCATCTATATTGAGGAAGCTTTGCTGAGTTTTCTACCCCATGAGGGTTTCCCAGGATAAATCTGTGTCTCTTGTGTTTATGCTATGCTTGTTGTTTCTTCAGTGATCCTGTATAGGCTATTATTGTGAAATGGAATGTAATGTTGATATTTTCTATCTTAGCATATTGAATATTAACATGGTATCATAGCTAATCTGAAGGAAGGCAATGTATGGCACTTACGACACTTGCTTCACTTGCGACAATTTGAAGGTTAGGGTTTTGTATAGAAAAAACCAGTCATCGTGGAACTTTCGCTATAAATCCATTTTGGCGAAGGTTCAGGATCTAAAACCTTTACAGGTCGTAGATAACATCCCTAGGTACCTTGTGTCCAAAGTACACCCTCATATTCATTGGACTTTGTGAGTTATGGTCAATACAAGTTAGGGTTTCTACCTCTTCCAGATCTCAGTCAAAATCAGGTGACCTAGGAAAAAAGGTCATAAATTGGGCTAGGAAGCTCCAAATGAAATTTCATAAAAAATGACAGGTAGTACACAGATTGTACTATCTCAAAAAAAGTTTTCAGAGGCCGAAGTTGAACCAGTGACACGTGGCACGCCGTACAAGTTCGCTCTCCTGTTTTATCCCATAAACAGGTCACGTTGCGACACTTGGCATAACTCTCTCTCAGAAAATCCAATCGAGGTCAGACCTGTCGGGATGGAAAGATGACAGGTCAGGCTACCACAAAAAAAGTTTTTAGATCTTATGGATCGAAAAGTTCAGAGTTACAACAGAAACAATCAGGTACATATTTCTGTCAAAACATAATTATTTTTGGAGCACCTTCATTCATGGCTTCCAGAATTTAGGGTTTCGGAGAAAGTTGGAATTTTTGGAATCGGAGTCCACGGCTGAATGCTACTCAGAAAAATTGAAATTTAGAGACCAAGATTGAATTTTTTGGTTGGGTAGAAGACCAGGCTTGATCAAACCCCAGTTCGGGATTTTGATCGAAAAGATGGAAAATTAGGGCTTCAACAAAAGTTGGAATTCTTGAAGTGTGTGACCACGACTGGAAGATCCTCAGAAAAATCAGAGTTTAGAGCCTTGGATCGAACCTTCTGATTAGGTAGAAGGGTGGGATTTATCAAACCCTAGTTTGGGATCCTGTCCAGAAAATCCAGAAGTTTCGAAGGCAATTTTTAAGGGTCAAATTTTGGAGATTTCAAAATTGAAGTATGCAAGTTTGATCAGCTCAGCAAGACACATCCTTCCATCCATTCAGAAGTGTGAAAGTCAAATATTGAATTGTTAGGGTTTCTCTAACAAACCCTAATCGAGCTCCAGATCCAGTTTCAGGGGGAGATGAGGCTAAGGCCTTACATAAGAAGACTACAAAAAGTCTCAACAGGTATGACTTAAGGAGGTACATGTATGTCTTGAAATCTGATTCTTGATTAAGTTCATAATATGTTTGTCTTCATATTATTTATTAGTACAATCTTGATTGATGTTAGATTTGTCTTATCATCCTAATAAAAGTATGAATACATGTGAATGATAGAATACATTAATTGATTAGGGTTATATGATTGTACTAATGCACTGTGGTGTTGTATGAGGTTGATGTTGTCTGCTAACAAGATACAGGTACATCACGAAAGAAAAATCAAGTTCCATGACCATGACAACATGAAGACAAAGACTCTTCCATAATATTTGATCACATAGAAGTTCTACTTACGAGGTATGTATGACTTTGTTCTATTATACTTAACCTATGAGATATGCAGGTTCCAGCATAGGATCTCTAAATCATTGAAGAGAACAAAGAAGATATTGATTAGGTATGTTAGACATAACTAAGCAGGTATACTAATCCAGGTATGTTTTCCTATATCAAGTTAGAATATTACCTTGTGTTAGGATCCCTTATATAAGTATACTTGGTATGATTGGTTATGCTTATTCATAAAGTTAGTAATCAAGGGTTTATGAATATCATGTCTCTTATCCTGATTGATGATTTAACTAACCAGATCAAACAAGAATATGCATGAGTAAAAAAAGACTTCCCTGAAACCTTGAATACTAATGTTTATTATCTATGATCATGGCTATACATATTCAAGATTATAATATACTAATGAATGTATGTTTGTGTATGAGATCATGAGGATGACACTAGTGCACACTTGAGCATGCAAAGTGGTACAGAATGAATAGAAGTTCAAAAGACATATAGAAGATCAAGCGGGAGGCAACCACAAAAACATAAAAGATAAGTATTTGAGTTGTTATTTGAAATAGTAAATGATATTGCTTGGAATAGGTTGTATGCATATTTGTATTCCTAGAATATATCATGCTGAGTGTAAACATTCATAGAGCATTGAACAATATACTACTAATATGCATATGATTGGTAAGTTGGACAAACATTCCATTGTTGCTTGTCTAGAATGAAACCTCTTTGCTGACATGCTGAGAGCTGTGCACACTCTCGATAGTATGCTCTGGTAGAGATGGAAGGCATCTAGATAGCCACTGTATGCATACAGGATATGGAAAAGTGTTGTGCCAAAGTATTGGTCAAGATAGTTGCATAACTATGTCCATGATATCTGTATGCATAATAGGTTATCATGTCAACATGATTTCATGATTATGAAGTATTACTAATTATGTACTTAATTTTGATTTGTAGGAAAGATCATGAAGAATGATGAACACCGAACAAGTGATGGATGTTCAACAAAAAGATTTACAAATCAAACAAAATATAGAAGGCTCGTGGCTAGAAGATTCTCTTAGAAAGAGGAAGAGAATCATGACGAGATGTTTGCTCCAAGTGGTTAGATAAGACCATTCTCTTAATGGTGTAATTAAAGAAGAAGTGTGAATCAGGTTCTGTATGGGTGCCCAGGATCGATAGTCAATTGATGAGCTTAATGATCACCATGGGTGATGTGGATCTCAACCTTTGCTACAAGGTTGAATATGGTTTCTATACACAGATGACATGGATGCAAGAAGGAACTCACCACAGAGTTCGAATGATATTGAGGCTCATATCAGTGGACCCATCTGATGAGAGATGGCACAGATAGATGGCTGCAGAAATGAAAATGAAAGATCTCAGATTGATGCATTACTTCCTAGGTCTGGAAGTATGGCAAGGCTCAGAAGGAATCTTTCTCAACCAGGGAAAGTATGCTGTGGAAATCTTGAGAAGAATTGATATGTTGGAATGTGAAGCCATGGCCACTCTCATGGGTTCCGACTTGAAGTTGTTAGATGATAACTCCTCATATTTAGTTGATGTGAATCTGTACAGACATATTATTGGGTCATTGATGTATCTGACGAATACCAGGCCAGATATATGCCTTGCTGTGAACACCTAGTGTCAGTATCTAGTGGAAACTAGATGTGTTCACCTGATAGTTGCAAAGCATGTGATGAGGTACCTAAAGGATATGATAGACTTTGATCTATGTTATCTTGGAGATCATGACTTCAGATGGCTACACAGATGTTGATTGGGCAGAAAGTGTATCAGGAAGGAAGAGCACATCAAGAGGATGTTATTGTTTGGGATCAGCCATGATCTCGTGGTTTAGCAGGAAGCAGTCTAGTGTGGCCCTCAGCACAAGCAGAATATATGGTTGCTTTCTCTACCAGTTGTGAAGCGGTACGGCTTTAGGATTGTTTGACTTAGAAATAGACCCAACTGTGATCCTATGTGACAAACAGAGTTGTATCAAGATGGCAGAGCACATAGAGATCTGACATTTCTATATACAAGATATGGTGCAGAAAGGAACTATAAAGTTCGAATTTGTAACAAGTTACCGATTTACTAACCAAACGTCTACCTCAAGTGAACAAGTTGCCGATGTACTAACCAAACCTCTACCTCAAGTAAAGTTTGAGTATTTTCCGAGACAAGCTTGGTAGGACCCTCCTCGAAAGGGGGAGTGATGTGATCACTTATGATGAGATTGCCTACATCGACAGTGAGGTAGATGATGTGGATACCTATATTGGTGATGCCGACAGAGAGTTTGGTGGATGCTCCTTAGACAGGGTCTAAGTTGACGAGGGGATTGCATCATTCTTGAACACATGTTCTAAAAGGATCCGTAGACATATGTCTTCGAGAATGAAGTCCTCAGTGGACAGGTGGAGATTGTATCGTCCCCGGACTTTGGTCCCTTAAATTGATATGTAGACCTATGTCTTCGAAAATGAATTCCTTAGTGGACAGGTGGGGATTGTATCGTCCCCGGACTTCGGTCCCTTGAATTGATCCATAGACCTATGTCTTTGAAAATGAAGTCCTTAGTGGACAGGTGGGGATTGTATCGTCCCTGGACTTTGGTCCCTTGAATTGATCCGTAGACCTATGTCTTCGAAAATGAAGTCCTTAGTGGACAGGTGGGGATTGTATCGTCCCCTGACTTCGATCCCTTGAATTGATCCGTAGACCTATGTCTTCGAAAATGAAGTCCTTAGTGTACAGGTGGGGATTGTATTGTCCCCGGACTTCGGTCCCTTGAATTGATCCGTAGACAGATGTCTTCGAAAATGAAGTCCATAGTGGACATGTGGGGATTGTATCGTCCCCGGACTTCGGTCCCTTGAATTGATCCGTAGACATGTGTCTCCGAGAATGAAGTCCTTAGTGGAAAGGTGGGGATTATATCGTCCCCGGACTTCGGTCCCTTGAATTGATCCATAGACATGTGTCTCCGAGAATGAATTTCTTAGTGGATAGGTGGGGATTGTATCGTCCCCGGACTTCGGTCCCTTGAATTGATCCGTAGACGTAGAAGTATGTCTCCGAGAAGTGGAAAGGATTGTATCATCCTTAGGCATGATGAGGTGTATTAAATGATCCGTAGACATAGATGTATGTCTCCGAGAAGTGGAAAGGATTGTATCATCCTTAGGCATGATGAGGTCTCTTAAATGATCCGTAGAAATATGTCTCCGAGAAGTGGTCCTTAGACTATGTCTAAGTTGACAAGAGGATTGTATCATCCCTAGGCATGATGAGGTGTCTTAAATGATCCGTAGACATATGTCTCCGAGAATTGAATGATAGGACTGTATCGTCCCTGGACCTCGGTTCAAAAGGTACGTGATAGGACTGTATCGTCCCTGGACCTCGGTTAAAAAAGGTATGTGATTTGGATTGTATCATCCCTAGGCATGATGAGGTGTCTTAAATGATCCGTAGACGTATGTCTCCGAGAAGTGGTCCTTAGACTTTGTTTAAGTTGACGAGTGGACTGCATCGTCCCTAGACATGATGAGGTGTATTAAATAGATCATGTGTGTTGTAGGGTATGCTGCTATTGTGTATACTTGACTGATGAGGATACTTGTATTGATGAGGATACTTGTATTGATGTATTGATACTTGTATTGATGAGGATACTTGTATGTATACTTGTATTGATGAGGATACTTGTATTGATGATATGTATACTTGTATTGGTGTGGATACTGATCATGTGATGACGATGCTGATGATCGTGTGATGACGACACTGATGATCGTGTGATGACGATGCTGATGATCGTGTGATGACGATGCTGATGATCATGAGGATTCAGATGTTGATGTTATGATGTTGATGATCGTGTGATGACGATGCTGATGATCGTGTGATGACGATACTGATGATCATGTGATGATGATGCTGATGATCGTGAGGCTTCAGATGTTGATGTTGTTGTAGCTGTTTGAGTGTTGCAGAAGATAAAGACCCAGTATTGAAGATGTTCCAGTAACTGGTTGAGTTACTGATGATGTTGAGAAAGCTTCCAATGATTTATAGATGTATCATGTTGATGACTCCTTGCTCCTGCAGATGTTGTTATAATATCCTTCTCGTTAAGGGGGAGTGTTGAGATATTGTAACTTCTAAGAATATTATATTTGTACTTTATTATTCCGGAGATGTTTCATTCCTCTGTGAAGATCTTATTGTATATCCGGAGATGTTTATTCCTCCGTCGGAATGTGGTAACTTGGGTTATTAGACTTCCCTAGTGGGGGTTGTCCCTGTATGTGTTATGTGGGTCAAAGGGTTGTTAGACCACCCTAGTGGGGTCGACCCAGTCAGTTGTAGTGGGGTGTTTAACCCAATGGTAAAGTTGGGGCCGACCTAGTTAATATAAAGTACAAGTCGGAGATGTGTATAAATAGAGGAGGTGTGTTCCTCATTATACATACACTTCCCTCACTTGAAATGTAGCGCACTTGTGAGAGAGAGGTCTGCTATGGAGGAGGAGGAGATCATGTCTTTGGTTTGCATCTTTGTATATTGCTGGTCATCTATATTGAGGAATCTTTGCTGGGTTTTCTACCCCATGAGGGTTTCCCAGGATAAATATGTGTCTCTTGTGTTTATGCTGTGCTTGTTGTTTCTTCAGTGATCCTGTATAGGCTATTATTGTGAAATGGAATGTAATGCTGATATTTTCTGTCTTAGCATATTGAATCTTAACAATCATATCCCAATTGACAAGGTGATACTTTCTTTCATTTCCCTTGCCACCACGCCACAGAAAATCCCTGATCAATTTGGAAATCTGAGTAGTGATCACCTTTGGGGCCAAGAGAAAAGAAGCCTGGTAAATAAGAATGGAGGATAAAACTATCTTTATCAGAATAAGCTTCCCAACATAGTTGAGCCACTGGCCTCCCCAAGCTGCTAATTTAGACCTTATCTTACTAAGGATTCCAAACCAAAGGGTTGCCTTGTTAGCTCCCAAAGTGAGAGGAAGGCCAAGATATGAGATTTTTTCCCATTTGGCATAACCCGTGAACCCCAAGAATTGGGCAATTCGAAGGACAAGATGAGGGTTCGTATTCCATCCAAATACTGCACTTTTCCCATTGTTTACCTTTGCTCCTAAAATGTTACAGAACTTGTTCACAATTTCTTTATAGACTTTTGCTATTTTTAGAGAAGCTCCTCCTAGCAGCAATGAGTCATCCGCAAAGAAGGCATGGTTGATGGAGTCAAGACCATTCACCGACCTGATGCCCGGGGAAAATTCCCAACAAGCTTTTCAGTAGTCGACTTCCTACTCAGAGAGTCCGCCATTAGAATATACAAAAAGGGAGATATGGGGCAGCCTTGCCTTAAACCTCTAGAGGATTGAAAGTAATTTGTTGGCCCACCATTGACTAAAGGAGCTATCCACGGCTTGCCAATACAAGCTTTAATCATATTATCAAAATCGATACCAAAGCCAAATGCAAGCAGAACTTTGAATAGGAAAGAAAGTTTTACCCGGTTGAAAGCATTAGCCATGTTGAGATTTATGAGCATCCCTTGCTCCTTTCGCTGGTGGCTGGAATGCAGAGCTTCCTGAACCAAGATAACATTGTCCAAAATATTTCTCCCTTTAAAAAAACCACTCTGGAAAGGAGAGATAAGTTTGTATAACAGAGGCTTGATCCTATTTTCCAAAAGTTTGGAGAGGATTTTGTACGAGGAGTTACAGAGGGAGATAGGCCTGAAGCGCTCAAAGGCCCTCGGGTTCACCTCTTTAGGAATTAAAGCGAGGAAAGTGGAATTAGTGCTGCCTCCAACCTTGGCCTTTTGCTGAAATGCTCTGATCATTCGCAGTAGATCTTTCTTGATGCCAGTCCAGCAGATTCTATAAAAGTGGAATGAGAAACCATCAGGCCTAGGGGATTTGTCAGGTTCCATATCCCATATGACATTGATGATCTCTTCCTCGGAGTATGGGGTCATGAGGTTGAGATTATCTTATTTAGTGACGAGAGAGGGAATGTAGGTGAGGAAATATTTGGTGGCCTCCTCACTTGTTGTCCCTTCTTGAAAGAGGTTCTGGAAGTGAAGTTCTGCCGCCCCTTGAATCTTCTTTCCTTTAAAAATAGTTCCATCAGCCAAGTTTATTTCAAAGATGTGGTTCCGAGAGAGGCGGGCTCTAAATTGTCTATGGAAGGAGGTATTGCGGTCCCCCGACTTCAACCACAGACTGCGTGACTTAAGTCTCTGGTATTCCTCTTCCTGTTGAAAGGAGAAAGAAGAACTTTGTTGAGCAGCCTGTTCTTTATCTAGGTCTATGTTGTTGATAAATTTGCTTTCCATATCCATTTGCAAATCTAAAAAATTCTGTACAGTATCTTTTCTGTAGCTAGCCGGGGTATGCATAGGATTTTTTATCCATTCCTTCAAGGGAGATTTAGTTGTTTTAAGTTTATGTTCCCAAACAAAACTGGGTGAACCAATGACGGGGTGGGACCAAGCTTTCAAAACTGTTTCCATGAAGCCATCCTTATCTTTCCATAGAGGACTAAATCTGAACAGGATGGGGCCCAGGTTTTCTTCCTCTTCCAACATGAGAAGGATGAGCTTATGATCCGAAGTGAGCTTGGGAAGAATTTTAGAAGAAATTAGTTTCTTTTCAAGTAAAAGCGTGCTCTACACTAGAAATCTATCCAAGCGAGCAGAGATGTGCGTTGTCCCAATTATATTATTCGTCCAATTGTAGAGTCCTTTCTTGGGCTTGAAGTCGAGAAGGTCCCACTGATGGCTTAGCTCCTCTACAATGGGTTGCATTGGGTCCCAGTTGTTCTTTCCTCCTCTTTTTTCCTTTGGATCGAGGACTAAATTTAAATCACCAGCTACTATGATATGCGTAAGAGGGTGGGTTTCTATAAAAGAAGCTAAAGTAATCCAACATTCTTTCTTCTCAATATATAGGCCCAACACATAAAGATTAAAAAGGGCAAAGGTAAGCTTACTTGAAATCTGGCTGAGTTCAGTGAACATCCAGTGTTGGGTTTTAAAGAAATTGTCCCGATGGAACTGATCTTCCAACCAAAGGGTTGCTAGCCCTCCTGAGGTACCCCTAGCACTGACAACCTTTCCGTCATTTTCCTTCCACTTTTGTTTGCTGAGGGCCAGGAGGGCATCCCCATCAATTTTTGTCTCTTGGAGCATGAGGATCTCATGATTTTATGTTTTCAGAAGGTCTTTAACTACTTTAGATTTCAGTGGATTTCCCAAGCCTCTGCAGTTCCAAGAGATGAGTTGCATTAGTTACCAGAAAGTGAAGAGGGAGGACCTCCCTTGCCGGGCCTTGTTCTGGTTTTTCTGCCAATGTACATTTCTATGGTAGATTGATTTCCTTGCATTTTCTGTCTCTCAGCTTCTTCCTCTCTTGCATCTTTGAGAGATTTTATTCCTACTCTTTTCGAAGGCTTTTCAAATGTCTCATCTTCCGAGGAGCCAGAATTTTCCAAAGGCTTCTTCCTTATCATTTCTGCATAGGAGAGAGGGGAGGAGGCTCCAATTGGGGAATGAGGAAGAGTTGTAAGAGTATCAGTCTTTTCTTTTTCCCCTTCGAGAGGGATGATCTGTTGTTCGGACTCCAAGGTTGCTAAGGCTGGCATGTCTTCCAAATTGCCGAGTGTTTCAAAAGAGTTTTTGGTAACTGCTGTAATTATTGGAGCTGTACTACCTTCACCAGGAATTAATGGTGCTGTTCTTCCTTCACCATGCTGCTGCCCTGCTGAGGATGCACTAAGGCCCTTCAAGTTCCCTTTCCCTTTTGAACTAATGTTTTGCTTAATCTTATTTGTTTTCTGCACTTGAGTCCACTGCTCAACTTTATATTTTTCCGCCTCTTCTTCATTCCTCTTTTTGCAATTCCTGGCAAAATGACTGTAGCCATGGCAGAATCAACATTTAAATGGTAGCTGTTCATAATCCAGTTCTTGAATATGTGTCCAATCGGCTATTTTTAGTTTAATTTCTTCCGGAAGACTGATTTCCAAATCAACCTCGACACAAATTCTTGCGCAAGAATACTGGTCCTTCCATTCTGCTCTGTCGATGAATTTACCCAATGCATTGCCTATTGACTCTAATGCCTTCACGTTCCAACAATGGAGTGGGAGGTGGGGTAGGCACACCCAGACTGGAACTGCAGATGGTACAACCTGAGAAGGATCAAAATCTGGAGTCCAATTGTTCAAATACAGTCCCTGAGGGCCCATAAAATACTGACCATTCCTAAAGATAAGATGTCGATCTTCTGCATTGTCAAAGACAAAGACAAAAAATACTTTCCCCACAATGTAGCTTCTTATTCCTTCTGAGGTAAGAGATCTCCAGTTTCGCTGAACCCATGCCTCTACTACTCTGGGAGAGGGCCATAAACCTGTAAATTGTCCTATTAATCCCCTTTCAACAAGATTCAGTGCAGATCTGCAAGACTCTGCGTCCGGTAAGGCTACTGTGGGAATATTATCCAGTTTTCTGACAAATTTTTGGGAAGAATCACCCTGTTTACGCTTGCTACTGACAACAACCAACTTCCTAAATGCAAGAATCTCTGGCGGTGGCAGAGAAGGATTAGAGCCCTCACCTGTGTCCATGCTAGAGATCGAAAGAAAGATCAATAAAGAACTACAGTCCACGCCTCCATAATCCTCCACAACACAAGAAGAACCAGGAGGAAGCAAAAGAGATCCGAAACCAGATTCTGAGTTTCAATAACAGGTCCGAAGAATCCAAAACTACTCCACTCCTGCTCCAAATATGCAGCTCTAAGAGCGCTGCACGCTGATCCAAAACGCTCGGCTCTAAAAAGATTGCTCGGCTTCAAGAAGGTCTGCCAACTCATTGTTTTTCAATTGGGACATTATGTCAAGTACATTATACAAAATGTCTGATTTTCAGAGACAATTATTTCAAAATATACAACTTGCATTAACATCCAATTATATTGATCATCATCCTTTGTTGGAACTGTTGTAAGTGCTTGAGCTACTTGCATGACTCAGGTTATTTGGTTGAATGTTTTGTTGATTGCCTCGATTGTGTTCCTCATCTTTAGCTTCCATCTACAAACATAAAAATAAAATGTAATGAGTGTATATACATTTGTACGAATAATGAAAATCAAAATAGATAATATACATGAATGCAAATTGAAAAATGTACCATAGAAATAACTAGGTCATAAATGATACACATTCTTTCAGAACCAAATATCATGCCATTTCTCAACAACTCTTATGTTGGCTCCACTCCATAATTTTTTTCCTGCAAGTTTTATACTCCATCATAAATTATAGATTTAATATTAAATGATTTTTGTTGTTCCATTAATTATAAAATGAGAGAAGTAAAACAACATAGATATTTACAAATTCCACAATTAATTTTTGATACACCAATATATGTTCACAACTCATACTGAAACCAATGTCAATCAATTCTTTGGATGGCTCTTCTTTGTATGTTAGCACCTTTTAGAAGACATCCAATAATGACGAGTGTAAAAAAGTTAAAATATAAAGATCACAACCAATATGAAATATTAAGTTGTTGTAAGAAAATCACAATTATTCACAACTTTGTTATCAAACCTTTTTTTTTCTTGCCGTCATGTCTTATGTGTTGAATGGGTTCTATTTTCTTTTCTTTCCTGTAACAAAACAATTGAAAATTAATATTTAATGTTAAATTAATTAATTATGTACACAATAAAAAAAATTCAATGATTACATACATTTGAAACACATTGTTGTTAAGATGGCCCCTCATCCGATGTAATTATGTCTATTTCTTCATCCATCTCCTTATACATTTTTTAAAACATTCCTACTGGCATTTTTCGGATATCATCTCATTCATCCTTTGGGATTTTCATAATCTTCCTTAAAAAATAAAATGACATTAAACTATTTTTATATTGATGTGAAAAGTCAATATAGCAGAATTAATATTAATAAATGAATATTTTGTATATACATATTCTATAAAAACATGTTTACGAATATTACTTTTTGAATGGTTTTTTTGTTGTTGTATGTTTTTGTTATTTCAAGTTTAATATGTCTCATTGACCATTACTTTGGAAACGCCTCATGTAGTTTAAATATAGCCCGATTCTTGGAATCATTGGATTGATTTTTATAATGTAAGTTGAAAGTACATATATACATTCTTTCCACTACATCCCTTATAGTTTTATAAAATTTCCCCCCCTATCATTAACTTTAAGCACCACTCCAGACGAGCTAAAAACCAATTCATCATCATTTACATATTACATAATTTTTTATTATTATGATAACATTTCCTTATGTTGCTGTCAATCCTTGTAAAACATTCAACATACATGAAATAAATTGTTTGAAACAGGTTAGCGAATATTCTTAAGTGTATTATTATTGAAAATTAAAAAAAAATCATATTAATTACTTTTTTATTCACCCAATTCATCTCTCTACAACTTTTGCATCAAGGTTTTATGCTCTTCTGCACGTAGATTGCAAAGAATCTTATCAAATTTCCTTTTTTTTTTTTACTTTGCATGACACACATTAACCAATACATATTAGTTAAACTTACATATAATTCAAACATATTAATTTAATATAGAAATTACTAAGAATTTGTGTTCTTCGCTTTTTTGGATGTACTCCGATCGTGCTGATTAGAATTATTGTTCCTTGAACTCTTATCACACATTTTCTATCAATAAACTTGGATCATCAAATAGATAAATTATTAAATATATTATACAAATAAATTACATAAGCTCCAGCTAAAAAAGCAGTATGTTATATCGGTGTGTTTTATGAATACAAATGCCTCGACGCGTTTACATCATGTATGCACTAGTACATAATTGAATGCACCAATAACTAAATTTAAATTAAAAAAATAAGCCACACATTTTTTGGTGCACTATAGGTAATCTAAAGCACCGGTGTGACATATTGTCCATATTGCATTGGATATTCTCTAAAAAAATTAAAATAATTTATAGTCGAACGATGCACTTTTATTACAAACACACCGATGCATTATACAAAAAGATCGCATCGAAAACGATGAAAACGTTTTAAAAAAAACTGATAGGGACAAAGTTTGGGATATTATGCAATAAATGGTCCCAGTGCACCCAACACCTTATATAAAGAACCACAGACCTATTAAATCTAAAATGCCTAAACAGAAAAACCCAAATTGTAAAATAATAGAGGGAGTTAAACCCTAATGTGAAATTTTGCAGCCACATAAAATAAATGGAAGCAACAAGAAAGAAAGGGTTCCAACGTTGAAAGTAACTATGAAATCTTTATTTTTTTTTACTTTATTTTAAATCTTAATAGGAACATAAATAAATCATGCATTGAGATCAATAGTAAGAATTTACATACTCGAAATTTCCACTATGCAGATTCTTGTGTGATTCACCATACCTTAAAAATCCCGACCTTTGGAATAATCTAGTTACTTCAAACTCCTCAACGGTAAGCCTCTCTTTTAAAACTCTTCCCTTGAAAAAACAATGAAATGGTGATTTTTTTTTTAAATATCTTATGAAATTAGTTTTTTGGAAAACAAATTTCTGTTCATTTTTTAGCTCATGGAAAAACCAAATCGTGCATTTTGTTTTCTCTACATATCAATGCACTTATATATATCGGTGCACCAATGTGACGTAATAGACAATGCATCGTTCCCATATAAATTTGATTAGTTTTTTTCATGGGGAATTGGATACCTGTGTGGAGTTTTTGTTCTCGACGCATTTCCCTCTATAGTTGAGTCCATCTTCAGGAGAGAAGGTATCTCAAGTGAACACTCCACGAATCTACATTTTTTATATTGTTTGTTTAATGTTCTTTATGAGAGAGCCGACCTAATTAATTAATGTTCCTATGTATATATTTTTTATTATTATTACTCCACAAATTTAACTTTTATTTCAATTTATCATTTAATTGTTACTAACTTATTTTATTCAACTTATCCTTCTACATTTATTTATGTTATTATTAATAATATATTCCAGTTGTATTTCTAAATTTCTACTTTTCTTATATATATATATATATGTTATTAATATTCCTAAATTATATTATTAAAATAACACTTATATGTCACCATGTTATTAGTTAGTTCTTTAATTCATTACTAATATCAATTTTATTTATGTATTTTTATTTTTTATTTAAGAAAGTATAACCTATAAGATCTTAATAGTTCATGTTATTTAAATTTTATATTATCTCCTTTAATATATTATTTTTATTAAATTTTTAATTTTTAATTTCATCAATACTATATTTAAATTTAATTCCTTAATACATTAAATTTTTAATCCATTTATTTTTATTTGAATTTTTATTTTGCAGGGAGTGAATGATTGGTTTCCAGGAATCACATAGAGTGAGGCCGTCATCTCTATTGAAGTTTCTCAGATGCTTCTCAATTTCTATTGCTTCACGTATGCGTCTTCTATTGTAGTTTTCCTTAAGTGCTATGACTCTTGCTTCTTCAATGCATACATGGTGGTTTGTCATTGATGAATGCTCAGCCACGACTGATTTCTTAATTCTTTCATGAACGTCTGCACAATGCTCTTTTAACCTTATCTGAATCGAGCGTCCCGTCTCACCTATGTACACGTCTTTGCATGAGCACGGAATCGAATAAACACCTTTCTTTAGTTTTGGGTTGATGGGGTCTTTTTCTTTGTCTAACAAATTTCTTAGGGAGTTAGGAGGGAAAATTATTGTTTTGATCTTCTTTTTCTTCAAAACTTTGGCAATTTTTATCTAAAAAATCGATGCACCAGCGTGTTATGAATGCACCAATGTGCTATATTTTCTAAAGCACACCATATGGGCATCCAATATAAGTATAAACATATAAAAAAATATGTTGCGATATGTGACTATCGATGTGCCTTCATTATATTACCACACTGGTGTGACATAGTTTGCAAATAACATTGGGTAGACATAAAATTGAAAACTTTATAGGTATTTAAAATCAATAATTTTATATTGCAGTTTTCATTCACAGGTGCGTATGAGAAATATGATTGCACCGATGCACTTATATATACTAAGTGCACTGATGACAATAATATTGAAAAATATATAGTTAAATATTCACCATCAAATATAGTGGATATTTTCTTTTGCCAATATTTTTGCAGATGTTTAAATACGGTGCAAAAGTGTTTTAGACGCACCGGTGCGTTTAGTTATTCAAGACGCATCCATGTATTTGTATTATTAAATCCCACTGGAGTAGTTAAAAATCCCTATGACTGGGTTGGCAGGTTTGGGGGGAGTCCTAATGGACTCCGACGGAAATAAGGTGAATGATTATGCTTGGGGGATTGGTAGGAAAACCAACAACGAGGCAAAATGGCTTGCTGTTATCAAAGGTATGGAAGTTGCGAGGAAGGAAGATGTAAAGAATCTCGTGGCCTATGGCGACTCTATGCTGGTGATCAGAGAATCCAGGGCTCTTGTCAAACATCGCCGAAAACCTGTCTCTTCGTTACACCACCACTTCATCCACTCGGCCAAGTATTTTCACTCAATCTCCTTCCTTCACGTCCTAAGGCATAATAATCAACTAGCTAACTCCATGGCTAATATTGGTGTAGGCCTGAATTGTGGTCTTGCTATTATAAATGACCTCCTCCTAGTGGATAATTGGGTCCCTTAGCTTAGTCCTTAAACCTCATGATCCCTCCCCCCTTGCAGCCTTGTAACCTAGGTCTCACCCATTTGATGAACTCATTTAATGGCCAAATCTCCTTGGGATTCTCTCGATCCTTTCCAATGTCTCCTTGTTTGAACTGGCGGCCACCCTTGGCAGGCTCCATCTGTCTCGCATGCGAGAGATCAATGCGGACTAGTACCAAGGTTTTCAGAGGCTATTTCATGCACAAAGGTGGCGCACTTTGTATCTCGCTTGTCTCTCTCTACGAAGGTTCTCCCTACTATTTTCTTCAAAGTCTATCGTTTTGTCTAAACATGGAGGATAGCAATTTGTGTCTTTCTGCTCTGCAATGTAAAAAATGCAGGAAGTCTATTAAGGGCATTCTAGGGGGGTTGGCTCGAAACGATACCTCTTTGATATTTTTCATGGGCATAACATTGGTGGTAATGAGCTCTCTCGTGGTGGCTTGACAAAGCATGTTTTCCACGACCATTCCAAAGCTGAGGACCCTGGCATCGACAAAAGATGGGTTCCTCTTGACTTTGGTTAGGGTCAGGGCATCAGGGGCCCTGTGCAACATTTTGGCTGTGGTCTTGATTCTGGAAGCAGGAATTGGAAGGTCCTCTCGACTCCGGACTCTAGGTTTATCTCGACCCCCTATGAAGCTGGCCGCAATCAAAGTGGTCCTACGCAGCAATTTCGTGGTATCCTGGGAGAACTGGGAGGTAACAAAAATTGGCAGCATGCGTTGGGCGATAATGGTGGTCTGGTTAACATTGATTCTCCTCATAGGCAGGACAACCCTTCCCCTGAAATTCTCACGCAAGTTCTGGACCTGGAAGCCCAGGTCTGTTGGTTACAAGGTGACTTCTCCGATATGAATAAAGCCATATCTCACCTCGCTACCTTCGTTCAAATATCTAACTCTGAAGTCCAAAATAGCAATGGAAAGATGAAAGACTACTTCGAGAAGCTGGTTGGCAAGCTTGACTTGTTCCATAGTTGCCTCAGGATCGTGGAAGCTAAAGTCGATTGTATCAAAACCAGTGGCAGAAATAGCCCATCCATCATCCTGAATATTGACAATGAAATTGCAGGTGCAGCAACAGGAAGCAAGAATAAGAACGCTCGTCCCCATCATGGCAACTGACTCCTTCTGTGTTTACTCATCTCAACGTTTTGGCAGCTCTTTTTGGGCTTGAATTTTGTACTCCTTCTTATATGTATTACTCTTGTAAGTTTCTCTTAGGTCAGTTTGTTAAAATTTTCAGTAGTAGCAAGCATAAGGCCGTTTTTAAAGATCAGAGACTGAAGTATGAAGAGCTTGTTTCGACAGCTCTTGTTTTTTGGGACCAGTGTCCCCTATGCTTTGTAATCTGTTTCCACTTTTTAATATAAAAGCTCGTTAACTGTTTGTGTAAAAAAAATAAAAAACTCCTATGAATGCATATTTGAACTTAAAATTATATATTAATCTCAAATGTTCTTTTAGGATACAACCACATCAATTACAATACTTCATAGTATGGATATGTTGCTTAAAGCTCACTTTATTCTTACAAAATGGTTTCAAAACTATATTGAAAGTTAGATTGTGATATGGTTCTCAAAATTTATTTTAGGACTGTAAACACACATTGATTGTTGATTTGGCTCAAATGTAAGGAGAACAACCTATAATATCATCAAATTCTAGCTCATTCTATATAGTTCAAAGTTCATCGAGTTCTCATTTTCCATCTCTAGTAAGTTCAAATTTTATTTATATTTTGATTATCTAATTGAATTTATGTTATTATCCATGTGAATCCGAATAACAATGTATTCAATTTTGTAGGATCCTGATTAGGATTGAGTTCGGATGTACAAAAACTATTCGACCAATTGAAAAATGTCACAAGCTCTTAATAGGAACAAGACACTGCAAGCAATTGGTAGATGAAAATGGACAGCTGCTTTAGCCCCTAATTGTAACATGTCATCTTCCAACCACAATCATGTGTAATCGATGGTAATTCATCGTGAGTTGAATCTCTTTCATGACACCCCACTAGTATGTAGTTGTTCAAAATGTCAAGTGTTGAAGGAGAACCTTCGACGTGTCACACTCACCCATTATATTAATGATTATATTGAAAAAATATGTCACTTTGTATCATGTTTATCATTGTTTTAGTCGACCTTACATCACGTTTTTTATTTCGTATTGTAATAACATTTTGTTGTGTTGTTTTATTGTTATAGAAGTGACATTATTGTTAATAATGATTTAATTAAAACATGTTTCAAGGTTGTAATAATAACAATCCATTTTCAAAATTAACTATGATTTTCTCTTAATTACATGTAAAATTTAGATGCAAACGTAAGTTAGAATTTCATGATAATTTTTTATAAACAAATATTTGTTATGGGAAATGAAATGCATTTTATTATTAAAATAACTTTTAAAATTAATTAATTTAAATATAATTAAAATATTAGATGTCGAATCTTTATCTATTTTATTTTATAATATAAGTTCACAAAATTGTTTACATTAATTGTAACAATATGACGATAATTGCATTGTAAGGAAGAAGTCATCATTGATGTTTTTTAATAAACACCTCTCAAAAATTTTCAAAATAAATATGCACCTTCCACATTTCAAGGTTTGATGAATTCCTTTTTTAAGCCTTTTCTCATAAAATTTGTGTTAGTATTTGTTGATGATATACTAATCTATAGCAAGTCTTGGGAAGAACATGTTCAGCAAGTTGATAGGGTGCTACAACTACTAAAGGAGTAACAACTATATGCAAAACCTTCCAAATTTTTCTTTGGGGTAAATGAGGTAGGGTATTTGGGTCATATTGTATTTCATGAAGGTGTCAAGGTAGACCCTAACAAAATTAAAGCTACACTGGACTAGACGATTCCCAAAAACTTGAAGAATCTTAGAGGATTGTTAGGTTTGACAAGGTACTACCGCAAGTTTGTTTAGAACTATGGAAGAATAACAACACCTTTAACAACATTATTGAAGAAGGAAGCATTTCCTTGGACTCCAAAGGCAACTCAAGCTTTTGAACAACTTAAAGAGACAATGTGCAAAGCTTTTGTTTTGACCACACCAGACTTTACAAAAACCTTCATCGTAGAATGTGATGTCTCAGGAAATGGAATCGGTGTTGTTTTAATACAAGAAGGGTGGCCCCTTGCTTTCGAAAGTCGAGCAATCCAGGCGAAGAACTTACAGAAACCCATTTATGAAAATGAAATAATGGCAATACTACATGCACTTAAGCAATGACATGATTACCTAATAGGTAGACACTTCAAGGTAAAAAAAGATCATGATAGTATTAAATACTTCTTGGAATAGAGACTGTCTTCAAAAGAACAACAAAAATGGGTAACCAAGATGTTGGGATATGACTTTGAAATCATCTATAAAGAAGGGAAACAAAATGTGGTGGCAAATGCACTCTCTATAAAATATGAGGATGTTGAGGCATTACTTTGTGTGATTTCGATTATACAACCCAATTGTTGATGTATTTGTAACTTCGGAAGATATTCACTTGTATATTGTATGTATGACATTTGTAATTTATTGTATCCCCGACGGAGATGTCTTATTCCTTCGATCGGAAGTATCGTCATTTGTATTTGCAAGTGTTGAAAGTTTTATTGTAAGTGTCGTAACTTATATTTGATGGGTTATTAGACCACCTTAGAGGGGTCGGTCCTGTATGAAGTTAAGTGGAAGGGTTATTAGACTCCCTTAAGGAGTCGACCCAGTTAGGGTAAAAGGTAGGTTAAGTTAAAGTATAAATAGAGTGGTTGCACCACTGTATTTGCTCATTCACTCATTCATTAAACTCGCATAGTTGAGAGAGAGGAGTGCGCACAAGTGGAGAAGGAGTAGCTGCTGGAGACATCTATCTTTTGGGGTTTCATCTTTGTGATCTTTGTATTGGTGCTCATTCTATCTCTGAGGAAGTTGCAGGGTTTTCTCCTTTATAGTTTCCCCAATGAAATGCTTTGTGTCTCTTGTCTCTTGTGTTTGATAATGTTGTACATGTTGTTCTCTCAGTTAAGATCCTAGATCATATTGAATTAAATGATGAAAAAATAACATGGTATCAGAGCTAGCCTGAAGGAAGGCATTGTATGGTATTTACGACACTTGTTGCACTCGCGACAAATTGGAATCTAGGGCTTGGTATAGTAAAAACTAGTCATCGTGGAACTTTCGCTATAAATCCGTTTTGGAGAAGGTTCAAGATTTGAAATTTTTATAGGTCGAATATCAGACACGAATGTACCCTGTGTAAAACTTTCAGCCTCAAATTCGTTGTACTTTGTGAGATATGATCCGTACGTGTTAGGGTTTCCGCCTCTTCCAAAATGCATCCCTAAACAGGTGACCTAGGCACAAAGGTCATATATTGGGATAGGAAGCTCCAAATGGAATTCCGTAAAAAGTTACAGTTAGGGCACGGACTGTAGTTTCACAGGTCCGAGTTTTAGAGGCCGAAGTTGAAACAGTGACACGTGGCACTCCGTACAAGTTTGCTATGTTGTTTCATCCCATAAACCGGTCATGTTGCGACACTTAGCATATCTCTCTCATGGAGAATCCATTGAAGCTCAGATCTGTGGGGTTGGAAATATGACAAGTCAATCTACCACAGGCCGAAGTTTCAGACCCCGAGGATCCGAAATTTCAGTGATGCACCAGAAACAATATGGCATATCTTTCTGTCAAAACAGAATTAGATTCTGAGCATTTTCATTTTAGCTTGTCACTGCTGCGGGAAATTAGGGATTTTGACAGAAGTGGAATTCTGGATTTCTCTCAGCATAGGATTTCTCTCTTTTGCAAAATCAAAATTTAGAGACCAAGATCGAACTTTTTGGTTGGGTGAATCTCCGGGAAAGTCAAACCCTAATTTGACTTTTGGACTAGAAAAACCAGAAAACTAGGAAACCAGATTTTGACAGAAGTTGCAGATCCGAAATTCGTAGGTCATTTTTGGAGGATCAATTTTTGGAGTTTTCAAACTCTGAGCACACCAGCTTGCTCTCCTCAGTCATATGCATCTCCTTGTCCAGACAAAAGTTTGAAATTTCGAGTTTGGATTTTTAGGGTTTCTTTGACAAACCCTAGCCAGCTCCAGATCCAGTTTCAACAAATCAAAGTAGTAAGACCTAAAAATTTTCTATTATAATTTGAGTTTCTCATTAAGATGTCTCACCACACCAAGCTTGAGGATAATCTTGAAGCGGCTGATAACTTCCGAGCATGGAAGTATAGGATTGGGTTAATCCTAGAAGAGAATGAATTGGACACCTACATAAGTGAAGAGGTTCCAGTTCCAGAGGGAGATGAGGCTAAGGCCTTACATAAGAAGAACTTGGTCAAGGCCAAGAGAATCATTGCAGATTCTATCAAAGACCATCTCATACTTCATGTGTCTTCTCTAAAGACACCCAAGGAGATGTTTGATTCCTTGACCAAGCTATTTGAAGGAAAGAACATAAATCGGAAGATGACTTTGAGGAATCAATTGAAGAATGTCAAGATACAAAATGCAGAGACCATGCAGTCCTACTTTACAAGGGTCTCTCAGATAAAATAACAACTTGAAGCTGTAGGAGAAGATATAGAGAATGGTGAAATTGTGATGACCACCTTGAATGGTCTTCCTAGGTCATGGGATTCCTTCATTCAAGGAATTTGTGCTAGAAAGAATCTCATCACATTTAGTAGGCTGTGGGAGGAATGTTCACAGGAAGAAGTTCGAATTGTAGCTCGAGAAGAAAATATGGATAATGAATACCAGGCTCTCACAACACACACCAGGAAGAATAACCACAAGGGGGAGCATCCTCATCACAAGAAGGGTAAATACCACCACCAGAATCAGAGGGAGAACTTTGGAGGATCCATGAGAGATCTTTCTCACATTCGATGTTATACTTGTGATGAGAAGGGACACTATTATAGAGATTGTCCCAGGAACAAAAGCAACTCCCACAAGAAGAAGAAGAACAAGAGAAGACATCATGCTGACACTACAGAGGATGATGAATCTCCAAGGAAAAGAACCAGGGAAGATAGTGAAGATTCTTCAAATGATGAAAAATATGTATTGTAATGAAGTTTTACATGAAAGGAGTAGAAGAAGCTACTGCAGAGTTGGGCTCCGGAAAACAAATAATCTATGAAAGAACCTCTCATCCATTTTCAGCATTGATTAAGGTGCACACTATCAGAGACTCCAGTAGCTCCTACAAGGAAGCAAAGATTGAGAGGAAGTCCACCCAACAACCAAACAAATATAAGTATTTGAATTGTTATTTCCTGTATATATGATTACTTAAATGGTGTTGTTCAGTCATGTACATACTTATGTTCCTAGATTTAGGATATATTATACACTTTAGAAAAGTTGGATTAATGAACAAGATACTACTAATATGCAAGTAATGGGTAAGTGGCCTATGGTACTATACTACAACATTCCATTGCTACTTATCTAGAATGAAACCTCTTTTCTAACATGTTGGGAGTAGTGCACACTCTTAACAATGTTCTGGTAGAGATGGAAGGCATCTAGAAGGTTATCGTATGAATACGGGATATGGATGAATGTTGTATTGAAGCATTGGCTAAGATAATTGCATGAATGTATGACATATGTCCTTATGTGTAAGATTTTGTTCTAAAATCTATGAGATGTTTCTAATCATGCAATTGAATTTGACTTGTAGGAAAGATCACGTACAATCAACTACAAAAGAAGGACAACGAAATTTGTTCCGGCGACGAAGTTCAAGAAAACTACCTATTGAAGATATTTAAGAATCTGAAGTTCCCAGGATCAGGGATGCAGTAATGGAAGGATGCCATGATCGAGGAGTACCATTCGATCATGAAGAATGATGTCTGGGATGTGGTCCCGAGACCAGTAGGGAAGTCTGTTGTGAATTCCAAATGTATCTGCAAGATCAAGCATGCTGTAGGTGGTATCATAGAGAAATACAAGGAAAGATTTGTGGCACGTGGCTTCTCCCAGAAGGAAGGGATAGATTATGAAGAAACTTTTGCACCTGTATCCAGATACACTTCCATCAGAACAATACTTGCTCTGGCTGCAGTGATGAAGTGGAAGATACACCAGATGGATGTCAAGACGGTTTTCTTGAATGGTGTAGTCGAAGAGGAAGTGTATGTGGAGTAGCCACTCAGTTTTGAGACACGTGACAAGGAGTCACATGTGTGCAAATTGAAGAAAGCCTTGTACGGTTTGAAACAAGCACCCAAGACGTGGTACGACAGGATTGACAACTTCCTGACTAGTTTGGGCTTTACCAAGAGTAAAGTGGATTCCAATATTTACTACAAGGTTGAGGGAGGCAATCCAATAATACTACTACTATATGTGGATGACCTGGTTGTGATAGGTGAGGATGGGTTGATTGCTGATATGGAGAGGAAGCTTGCTTCCGAGTTTGAGATGAAGGACTTGGGAATGATGCATTAATTTCTAGGCATGGAGGTGTGGCAAAGTGCAGATGGAATTTTCCTTGGACAAGGGAAGTATGCAGTAGAGATCTTGAAGCGGTGTGGGATGATGGGCTGCAAGGCCATGGCCACACCTATGGCATCGAACCTGAAGCTATTGAGTGATGCTTCATCAGAGTCGGTTGATGCCATGATGTATCGTCAGATGATTGGGTCCTTGATGTACCTGACGGACACGAGACCAGATATTTTCTTTGCTGTGAACACATTGAACCAGTCCCTGACGGCTCCTAGACATGTTCACTTGATTGTTGTAAAGCATATTCTGAGGTACCTGAAGGGTACGGTTGATTATGGGCTCAAGTATGATGCGAATCAAAAGGTTAACCTGGAGGGTTATGTTGATTCATATTGGGCAGGCAGTGCTGCAGATAGGAAGAGCACTTCGGAGTGTTGCTTCAATATGGGATCAGGTGTGATCTTTTGGTTTAGCAGGAAGCAATCTTGTGTAGCACTGAGTACAACCGAAGCAGAGTATGTCGCAGCTTGTTCAGCTAGTTGTGAGGCAGTATGGCTAAGGAAGTTACTGTCTGATTTGTTTGATCTCCAGTTAGATGCTACTTGTATCTTCTGTGACAACCAGAGTTGTGTGAAGTTGTCTGAGAACTCGGTGTTCCATGACAAGTCGAAGCACATCGAGATCAAGTATCACTATATCAGGGATATGGTGCAGAGAGGAGCAGTGAAGCTCCTGTATGTTGCGACGGACGAGCAGATAGAAAATGTGTTGACCAAGCCACTAGCCAGGGTGAAGTTTGAGTACTTCAGAGAGAGGCTTGGTGTTCTTCAAATTGAAGATACTTCCAGGAGGAAGTGATAGGACATAGATGCAGGAGCCCTTCCAAGCATGGTCGCAGGTAGGTCCTCCCATGGTTGTGGATGTAAGTGTTGTGTGATGAGCATCCGAACGATGCTCCGCCATGAACATCCGTATGATGTTATGTATGATGATGATCCGTATGATCATGAGCATCCGCATGATGCTCCGTGCGAGGATGATCCATATGATCATGAGTATCCGGATGATACTCCGTGGCCGTGGATATGTTGCAGGTTGTGCAATAGCATATAATCGCTCCCTGGGAGATCCTATAGTTTGAGCAGTAAGCTCATAATCAGTCTTGGGATGCTCTTTCGAGGTTTTGCTTGTTCACATATAATAGCTCCTTGGGAGATCCTATAGGTTGAGTAGTAAGCTCGTAATCAGTCATGGGATGCTCTTTCAAGGTTTTGCTTGTTTGCATATAATCGCTCCCTGGGAGATCTTGCAGGTTGTGCTTGGCACGTAATCAGTCTTGGGATGCTCTTTCGAGGTTTTGATTGTTCGCATATAATCGTTCCCTGGGAGATCCAATAGGTTGAGTAGTAGCTCGTAATCAGTCCTGGGATGCTCTTTCGAGGTTTTGCTTGGTCGCATGTAATAAGTCCTGGGAGATCCTATAGGTTGAGTAGTGGCTCGTAATCAGTCATGGGATGATCTTTCGAGGTTTTGTAGATGCACATAATCATCCCTGAGATTCCACCGAATGGGCTGCTCGCAGAGATGATATCGCTCGTAGAGATGATGAAGACCTACATGGAGGCTAGGCCTACATCCAACATGAAAAAGGGTTGGCTCTGTAGAACTTCCTATGACGAAAAGAATTGAGAGATAGCACCAGTGATCGAGATGACAAGTACAACAACAGTGATGATGATGCTCCGCGATCCAATGACGATGATCCAGCTCCAGTATTGAAGACTTGTGCCTATATGTATTGATGAATTGTGTCAAGAGAATACCTTCATAGTTAAGAGGGAGTGTTGATGTATTTGTAACTTCGGAATATATTCACTTGTATATTGTATGTATTACATTTGTACTTTATTGTATCCCTGACAGAGATGTCTTATACCTCCGATCAGAAGTATCGTAATTTGTATTTGCAAGTGTTGAAAGTTTTATTGTAAGTGTCGTAACTTATATTTGATGGGTTATTAGACCACCTTAGAGGGGTCGGCCCTGTATCAAGTTAAGTGAAAGGGTTATTAGAATCACTTAGGGAGTCGACCCAGTTAGGGTAAAACGCAGGTTAAGTTAAAGTATAAATAGAGTGGTTGCACCACTCTATTTTCTCATTCAATCATTCATCAAAATCGCATATCTAAGATAGAGGAGTGCACACAAGTGGAGGAGGACTAGCTGCCGGAGACATCTATCTTTTGGGGTTTCATCTTTGTGATCTTTGTATTGGTGCTCATTCTATTTCTGAGGAAGTTGTCGGGTTTTCTCCTTTATGGTTTCCCTGGTGAAATGCTTTGTGTCTCTTGTCTCTTGTGTTTGATATGTTGTACATGTTGTTCTCTCAGTTAAGATCCTAGATCGTATTGAATTAAATGATGAAAAACTAACACCAATTGGGCAGTAGAAGCAAGGAAAGAATGAAAGAATGACCAATTTGTGTGGGCGCTCATTCAACAACTATAGAAGGATCCGAGTGTATCATATACTTTTGTGTGGAAAAATTATTCACTATGGTATAATGATCGTTTATATATATGTAAGAATTCCCAACTCAAACAAAAGATCCTTTTGGAATTACACACCTCTCCTATTGGTGGGCACTCAAGATTCCTCAAAACATACCACAGGGTCAAGAAGAAATTTTTTTGGGAAGGTAAATCTGATGTTCAAAAGTTCGTGGCAAAATGTTTGGTTTGCCAACAAAATAAGGTTGAAACAGTTAAAACCCTTGGTCTTTTACAACCATTAGAAATACCTTGTTGGCGTTGGGAGGAAGTTTCGATGGATTTTATCATAGGTCTACCCAAGTAGAAGGGAAGAATGTTATTACGGTGGTTGTTAATAGACTCACAAAGTATGCACACTTTTGAGCACTCTCTCACCCTTTTAATGCAAGTACAATTGCTGCAATCTTCATGAAAATAGTTCAAAAATTACATGGAAACCCAAATATTATTGTCAGTGATCGAGATCTAATTATCACTGGAAAATTTTGGACTGAACTATTTTCTTGTTTGGGTACCTAGTTGGCTCAGAGTCCATCCTATCATCCTCAATTTGATGGAAAAACTGAGATAGTAAACAAATGTTTGGAATGATACATTCTTTGCTTTGCATTTGACAAACAAACATAGTGGGTGAAATAGTTATCTTTGGCAAAATGGTGGTACAATACTTCATTCCATACTTCATAAAAATGTCTCAATTTATGGCACTTTATGGGTACCATCCTCCATCTATCACATCTCCCTTAAAAGGAAAATCTAAATTTCAAGTTGTGGAAGATCACCTATAGCACCAACAAAAAGTTCTCCAGTTATAGAAGGACAACCTGGCTATGTCAAAAAACAAGATGAAACAACAAGCAGATCAACATCGCAGTGAAAGGAGTTTTGAAGAAGGGGATTGGGTATTTCTAAGCCTACAACCTTATAAACATATGTCCCTCCAACAACTAAATAAAGACAATAAATTAGCACCCAACTATGGTCCTTATAAAGTGTTGCAAAATATTGGTAGTATGGCTTACAAATTGGAGCTCCCTTCAACTTCAAGGGTACACCTAGTTTTCCATGTTTCTTACCTAAAAAAGGTAATAGGAAACAAGATCCCAATTCAAACTATCTTGTCAGATCTTGATGAAGAAGGAAAATTCATATTGGAACAAGAACAGATCACGAAAACAAAGACCAAACAACTACGCAATCGAGATATTACTAAATACCTCATTAAGTGGAAGAACTTACCAATTGAATATTCAACATGGGAAGATGAGTCTCATACAGAAGCATCCACAACTAATCAACCATTGAGGACAACACTTGCCTGAAGGTGAGGGGCATGTTAAGCCCTAAATGTTGGCACATTACCCCCTATATTGTGGCTCATTAATATTATCGATGTCGGCTTGGGTCTATTAGTGGTAATTGTCAATAATATTATTTTATTAGTTATGTGGGATTGGGTCCATTAGTTGTAATTGTACATCTTTATCTCCTATGTATAAGAATAAGACCTTTTCATTTGAATCATCTCATCTTGTCTCGTCTTATGTACTTAGTGCATTGTATAAGGAGGTTTCCCCCTCGAAGAAGCTTGTTATTCATCTATTTTCTTCATTATTAAGGAATGGATTACTCTTTCCGGTCTCTTTATACTATGTTCATGCTCCGGGGAATTTGTTGCTTAACATCGGTTGTCATGGTGAGGAGGAGGAGGAGGAGGTGGAGGAGATGATGGTTAGTCGACTCGGTAATGACGAGGAGATAGAGGTGGTGGAGGAGGATTGCCACCCTCATCATATGAAGTAGAGGAGGATTGACTGTTGGGATGGGAAATGTTTTGGTACATTTTGGAAGCGGTTGTGGTGTGAAAACGGTCAAAGTGAAGTGGCCCACGAATGAGGAAATTACTCCGACAAACCTGCCAGAATTCGAGGACAAGTGACATTTGAATATGTCAAGGGAGAAGTTGGTTAAGTTAGTTAGGATTTTGTGTCCACTTACATTTATGAGTTGAGTAGTCAAGCAGTGGGAGTGGGGCAGGCTGTGTGCGTCCTATAAATATGTAATGGGTTCGAATTTTGGGGTTAGCCAGTTAATTAGTCGGTAAGTCGTCGTAAGGAGAGGGTTGCATAAGGTCGAAGTGATATGTAAGCAATGTGCACAGATCCATTGTAATTAGAAGATGTGAAATACGTCTGTAGGTTGTTGGCACAAACAGAAAGTGCTATATTACTGCGACTCATAAATGAATAACGCTTTTGTGGTTTTCTCTCAGTTGGGTTTCCACGTTAAAATCACGGTGTCAAATGTGTGTGATTGATGATTTTGTGAGCTATGTTTCTTTACTTATTTTGCATTGTGGATTAAATGTCATGAATCAACCATCTACTGTGATTGGTTATGAATAATGTGAATTTTTGAATGAATGGCGTAGTTATTTTCTATCTTGCATGGAATATAAATGATCTGTTGAAGCTCTGTTATGTATGATTGTTATGGGTTTGGTTCGCTCTTCTTTGCAATTGCAGAAGATTGGTTCCTGCAACTCACATAGATACCTCGGGTGAGACTTCACTCGCTTGCGGGTGATGCCGAAATGGCCGATGTCTAGGGGTTTGTTGGTGATTAGTTAAGTGAAGCTGGGTCGAAGTAGAGTTGCGCCAACAAATGGTTCTGTTGCCGGGACCAGGATCTGTGTCGAAGGGGGATGTGGCATCCAACTAAGCCCGAAATTAAGGACTGGTCCAATAGGAAGTTGAAGGGGTTTGTTGAAGACCAGAACAAAGATCCACACCTTGACAGGGAAACGTGGTTAGGTAAGTATGTTTTCTCAAACATCCATGAAGTGTTCTCTAGAGAATTCCCTATTATATTAACCAAATGTTTGGCAAGATAAACTCTGCAAAAGAGGTGCTTTCAAGGGGGTTAACCTACAGTTTGGACACCTGAGCTAGCCTGGACCCTTAAGGGTGTCAACAATAAGATATCCCATGCTGTTGATTATTGGTGGGATAGTATATTGGAGGGATATATTGTGGAGTTTTTTGTAGACACTATAAAATCATACCATGTTGTTGAACGTGAATTCTTCCAAGGACCATGAGGTAAGTACTTAGACTCTTTAAACCTACGGATTAAAATGTTACTTTGTGAAAAAAGGGGTCATGAGGATGGAATCCAATGCGTAAGCTATTTGTGCGCGGAGGTTGAAGATGTCGATAGAGGATGGTCTGGGAGTATGTTGAAAAGAATGAAGTGACATAAAAAGGGAAGAAGAAAGTGAGACGAATGAAGAGTGTGGTCTAGTACGAAGTGGGATAATATTTTGGTCAAGTAAGAGAAGGATAACTGTGATAAGAGAAGAGGGATGTAGTGTGACTGAAGGAAGGGACTAAGAACCAGTACCACAACTTGAAGAAGAATCTTATGATAGAGAAGAGGACGAAGAGGATGGATATCAACTCATTTCCGAGGATGATCCTGTCGATCCCTCTCAGGCTAGAAGCTATGACATACCCACGATCCCGCGTGCATCTCCAAAAAATGAGGTAAGAAATACTAGTTCATCGCAGTTTATACAAGCAGGTAATAGTAGTGCTAGTCAGAACAGTACTTCGACTAATAGCAAAGTTCCAAGCGTTGGTCCTTTAGTGCCGATTTAGTCAATACCCCCTAGGAGAAAGATGTCCGAGGATGATATGGAATTGCCTATTCTTCATGGAAATGGGTTAGAAGATCCCGAACAACATTGGTTTTTGTGTGATGTTGTCTAGAATGTCAAGCAAGTGCAGGACGACAATGTAAAAAGAGGGTAGCTAATTACGACTTTTCGAGGTCATGCTTTAGATTGGTTCATGAAGTTTTCCAAAGTACCTGCTGTAACATAAAAGAAGGCCCTAACAGAGATTAAGGATGCATTAGTAGACGAATTTTGAAAGAAAAATCTGAGTCGTAGTGCATCACGGAGTTAAAGGAGATCAAGCAGTTAACAACAGAGTCCATTTGGGACTTCGACCAGAGCTTTAAGACGTTAATGGATCGTGTGAGCTTTCAGATGAAAAATGTTCAACACAAAGAGTGGTTTATAGTTTCTTTATTGCCACATATCAGAGTTCTACTGATGCAACATAATATTGCGTCACAAACTGAGGCTCTTGAGACAGCCATGAAACTAGAAGCATTACCTGTTGGAGATACTGAAGCAGGGATGACATAGATCCAGTCGCAGCTCAAAAACTTGTCGTTACAAATTCAAGATATCAAGAAGTGAAAATATATTAGGGAAGAAGTCTGGTGTACCATATGTAAAACATAAGGCCACCATAAGGACCATTGTCCAACATTTCAGGATTGTATGGCCACGGGCGCCCCTAATCCTATGAACCATGGAGCTGGAGCCTGGTGTGGAATATGCCAGACTAGAGGATATCGACCGGAGGAATGTTATTTATTGCACAAAATTGTAAGTACTCCTAAAAACCTATTATGTAATTTTTGTAGATCAGTTGTCCATGACAAGAAGGATTGTCGAGCATATCAATTGCTCATAGAACGTACGACTGATACATACTGGATGAAAGGTGAGGAGCAAGCTGTAGGAAGTGGTGCACAATTTAATCAACCGCGAGGTGGATATAGAGGGCGAGGTCAAGGTGGATTTGGTCGGGGTAGAGGACAAGTGATTTGTTATAATTGTGGTCAGCCAGGGCACTTTGCAAGAGATTGTATGAACCCATGTTCGACATGCACATATTGTAGAGCATTAGACCATACTATTGAAGATTGCCCACAACTTATAGATAAGTGGCAAGCAAAGGGAAACCAAAACCAAAATTAGAACCAGAATATTTAGAAGATTTCATCAGAACTGAGAGATAATTAACCCATTGGCATTATGGTTACAAGGGGAGAAGTTGCAACGAGGATGATAAAGGGCTACAAGAAAATCAACGCGATCCTAGAGTTCATCCAATGGTGCAACGACCGCTACCATTTGATGTTAGAAAAAGAGATCTTTATGGAAGCTAGATACAATTTAATGCCAAATCAATAAAGAGCATCGACATCTACACCACCACTGGTCTTCGACGAAGTTCCTATATATGATATGCCACTGTGCTTCAATCGGTTAGCTCCAAAGTGAAGTCCGGGAAAGGTAAGTGCATTGAATTTTTTTCTAAAGAGATTTCTAGACCTAGTTAAAGATGAAACTGCTTTAAGGGAGTTGCAGAGTTTAATTGATGAATTAGAAAGGGAACCCCCTTAGGAAAGGGCTCTAAATAATTTGCAAAAGAAGGTAAGAATGGGAAGGGAATTGGGACTTAGTGCACAGATTTGGGACTTCGACATGGATTTTATTATTTTAGATCTTGGGTCAGATGCGAATGTTATTACTAGACAGACACGGGAAGCTATGGGAAAACCCAAGTTGGTATGGTCACCAATCCAGTTAAGATTAGTCAATTAGCAGAAAGTAATACCGTTTGGAAGAATGGTGGGTGTCCATATCGAAATGGATGGACTGTGAAGCTACGATGATTTTGAAGTTATAGAGATGGTGGATGATACCAACCCATGTCCTACATTGCTTGGTATAGATTGGGCTATTGAGAACCATACTATTATAAACTTGAAGAAGCAAGTGCTGACATTTGAAGGGGAAAATATCAAGGTTGTTGCACCTTTGGATCCATTGGATGGTCTGAGGTATGTTGAACCTGTCAGAGGAGAATATGACGCAAAGGACCTTGAGAACATCTATAAAGTAACTTCAAGAATGGGTGACTATGTCAACCCAACAGTGGATGGCACTTTGAGTCGACGAAGTATCAGTTCATGTTTGTCGGACTCCGACAAAGCACTTGAAAATTGGCAAAACATGCTACACAAAGTATCCATGAGAAGGTGTGCTTACGTTACAAACTCACTACGCTAGGTCGAAAGAGACGTATGTGATCTCCCTACCTCTGAGGGATTACCAAATTTAGATGCATTTATTAGAGATTTTGAACATAAGGTGCCCTAACAACAACGAGTATTAGCCTTGGACGTAGCACTAAAAGATACTCCTACAAGGTGGTGGTATGTCCATAAAGAACAATTGGTTGTCTGGTCGCAGTGTAGAAGAATGCTAGAGATTTGGTTTGGGGAAGGTATCCCATATGTTGGGGTAAAATACACTTGTTTAACTAGTCCCGTGGACCACTTGCAAACATGTACTGTGACCTGTGAAAGCATATCAAGACAAGAATGGGTTCATATATTTATTCATACATTGGATACGATACCCAGAAGTTGGTATACATCATTGGAGCTTCAACAAGGTACACCTAATTGGGATGAGTTGGCTATGAATCTCAAACAAACATTTAATTTCGAAGATGA
This sequence comes from Larix kaempferi, assembly GCA_027924585.1. Lineage (NCBI taxonomy): Eukaryota > Viridiplantae > Streptophyta > Pinopsida > Pinales > Pinaceae > Larix > Larix kaempferi. The sequence continues at coordinate 35,750,364 of BSBM01001051.1, forward strand.
GAGTCCTATGGTGGACGCAACACTTCAAGTTATCAAGACCAATTTTTTTTAAGAAGTGCCAGTGTCGACATCTAACATGCCACAGTGGACTACGACACTCGAACAAGCACTGAAATGTTACAATATTATTGGAGATCCAGATGATGATTTGAGAGATTACATATTCCAAAAACAGAAGGAAACTGAGATCTAGAGGGTCCTGAGATCACATTTGATAAATTTTTGTAGCCGTTGAAGACAAAGAAGGTAAACATCAGCTCAACCGAAAATCCTAAATTTGTAACATTGGTGACTATTGGGATGATGAAACTATTACATGAATATCAAAATTTGTTTCCCACTAAGTTTTCAGAGATGAAGGGCATTGTTGGAGACCTAGGTGAAATGAGGATCTCGTTGAAGCTTGATGCAAAACCTGTTAAATAGAGGCAGTATAGATTGAACCCAAGGTACAAAGAAAAAGTCAAAGCGAAGCTCAACCCAATGTTGGATGCAGGTATTATCGAGCCTGTTGAAAAGTATGAATGGATTAATCTAGTGGTAGTTCAAGATAGAAAGACTGGTGAAGTTCAAATTTGTGTGGGTACGAGGAAACTTAATGATGCATGTTTACATGAACCATTTCCTACACCATTTACAAACGAGGCCCTCGAGAATGTTGGAGGTCATGAAGCTTATTCTTTCACTGATGTGTTTTCTGGATACCATCAGATCTGGATCGCTAAGGAGGATCGACATAAGATCACATTTGCAAGTGAATGGGGTTTCTACCAGTATATAGTCATGCCATTTGGCCTAAAGAATGCCCTAGCTATTTTTTCTAGAGTAGTGGTCACAACATTTAAAGAGTATATTCACAAATTCTTAGAGGTTTACTTCGACGACTAGACGGTGTATGGGCTTCTTAAAAACCATATTGAAAGCTTAAGACTAATGTTAGACCGTTGTAAAAAGTGTCAGATTTCCCTGAATCTTAAGAAATGTATTTTTTGTGCTCCAATTGGTATATTGTTGGGTCATGTGGTTTGTAAACATGGACTGTTGATGGATCCTGTGAAGATCACCATCATTGTAGATATGCCACCACCAACATCAGTTTGACAACTGAGAACAACTTTGAGACATACTTGCTATTATAGGAAATTTATCAAAGGATATGCATAGATCATAGCGCCGATGGAGAAGTTGTTGAAGAAAGATACTAAGTTCCAATGGAATGAAGAGTGTTAACATAGCCTCGACACATTGAAGGAGAATATGGTGACAACACCTATTTTAGTGTTTCCTGATTGGCGAAAAGAGTTTCATATCCATGCTGATGCGTCATCCATTGCTTTGGGTGTCGTTCTTGCTCAGCCGGGAGAAGGGTCTATTGACCATCCAATTGTGTTCTCTAGTAGAAAACTATCAATAGAAGAAAGGAACTACACTACGACAGAACGTGAGGGAGTAGCCATGGTATACGCGTTATAGACGTTCAAGCATTATCTGCTAGGAGGACATTTTAAAATATTCACTAATCACTCTGCTTTGAAGTACCTAGTCAACAAGCTAGTGTTGGGGGTAAAATATGCAGGTGGTTACTATTATTCCAGGAGTACGATTTTGAAATTATAGTTAAACCAGAAAGGCTAAATGTGGGACCTGACCATCTATCGAGGTTAGAAATAGGGGAAGACCCGGTTAACTTGGATGACAACCTCCCAAATGCGCAACTGTTTTCGGTCAGAATAGTAGATGGATACTTTGGAGACATTGTAAACTTTTTGACCACAGGTATGGCACCCATAGGGTTAACTGTCAATCAAAAGAAGCATTTGGTTGTCAAAGCAGCAAATTATCAATTCATAACAGGTCAGTTATACAAGCTGGGACTAGATCAAGTATTAAGACGATGTGTTATGAAGCATGAGCGACCAATGATTGTGGCCGAATCTCATGAAGGTGTTGCAGGGGGCCACTACGAAGGAAAGGCTACAACAAAAAATATACTGAGAGTAGAGATGTGGTGGCCACAAAGATGATAAGGAATATTGTAGGTCATGTGATGTATGCCAGAGGATAGGCAAACCATCAAGGTGGGACGAGATGCCGTTAGTATCACAAGTAACATTGCAAGCTTTCGATAAGTGGGATGTGGATTTTGTGGGTCCAATCAATCCACCAGGGAAGAGGACAGGAGCAAGGTACATTATAACTGCGACAAATTATCTGACTAGATGGGATGAAGTTGAACTAGTTAAAGAGTGTATTGATGTCACTACTAGGAAGTTCCTATTCCATAATGTAGTCACTAGATTTGGCTCCCTCGAGTTTTGTTGAGTGACCAAGGATCTCATTTTGTTAATAAGAAAATTGAAGCACTTACCCAAGAGTTCCAAATTTATCATCAGAAAATTACTCTGTATCATCCACAAGCTAATGGGATTGTTGAAGCTTTCAACAAAACCCTAGAACATGCTTTGACAAAGGTCTATAATGTGAACTGCGACGATTGGGATTTAAAGGTCCTTGTAGTTTTATGGGCGTATGGGACAACTTGCAAGAAGTTGACGGGACGAACACCTTTCAGGTTGGTATATGGTCAAGAAGTTGTCATGCCAATGGAATACATCGTGTCAAGTTTGAGGGTTGTTAAATTCACAGGTATGTCAGACACTGGTGCTGTTGAGGAAAGGTTGTCCTAGTTGCTTCAATTGGAATAAGACAGATTTATTGCGGGATTTCAACAACAAGTCCAAAAAGATTGAGAGAATGCATGGAATGATTGCCACATCACGAAAAAGCAGTTTCAGTGAGGGGATCTAGTACTCTTATACAATAATAAGTTCTTCAAACATCCTGGTAAGCTAAGAATGCACTGGCTGGGACCCTATGTGATAGAAGGAGGTGTTGTACAATTGCAAAAATTAAATGGGGGGCCCATAAAGGGTTTAGTTAATGGAAGCCTTCTGAAACCTTACAGTGACAGTTGCGCATTCCCACACTGAGCTTGCATGTAAATATATAAAAAAAGAAGGAAACCCCAACATATTTATGTGTCGAAGTTTAGTGTGTGTCGAAGTTTTTCTTTTGTCGGAGTAGGTGTTTCTACATAGTTGTATTTCTGTGGAAGTTAATGTTATGTCGAAGCGGCCCGGATGTTCATTAATTGCTACATTTATGGCACACGAAATGACGACATTAGTGGGGAATCTAGCAATAAATGTCGAAAACACATGTTTGTGTGAACAAATTTGCCGCTGAAAAGGGTAATTATTGCAGAAGATTTGGTCTGATTAATTGAATATAGGGAGCAACATCGAAAAGAGAGGATGGAGAATGATTAAAAATCATATCATGTTGGGAAGGTGGGTCATTGTTTGTTGAGCGATTAAGTGAATTGAGAGAGCATAAACCCAAAGCACTAGATTGTTGAAGAGATAAGAACATAATTCTGTAGCAATGGAGGTAGATCTGTCCAAATTCAATATTGAGCAAGTATCCAATGAGGAAATCGCAGTAGAAGAAAATGTTATGATTGTCCAAGAAAATCTAAAAATCATGTCATCGTAAGTTCCGGTCGGGCCATCGAGGAAGAAAAGGTCATCATACCGGGTGACAACTACAGAAGCAAGTTCAAAGAAGAAGCATGACAGGGAAGCATCAGAGTCTGGCTCTACCTCCCTACTTCCACAATATGTACTGCCTAGGAACCCCAAGGCAAAATCAATCATGTTGGAAAAGAATGCCAAGCATGCACCGATAGTTCATGCGATATTGAAAGGCGTCATAATTCAAGGGGACAAGATGGGTAAGATTGCAAGGTTATCTTACACAGAACATGATCTTGCGAAGTTCCCATAGTTTGCTCCAACAAGGTACATGGAGCCAATATTATCACCAGGAACTCAAGCCATTGTCCTCGATCCTATGCCATGGGCTCTAGGGTTGCATCAATCAGGTATTCTGTCGCTGCTTGATATACCCCATTTTGGGAGGACCGCTGAAGTGAATGCATGCATTAAGCAGTTGTTACTTTGCGTGCATGGTGGATTTTTGTGGTTGGACAAGAAAATTTTGAATGATTCAGAGTTGATTGCACAAATCACAGGCTTTCCAAAAGCGAGGGTGGACCCTGCCACATTCTTTGTGGGTAAAGAAAAAGACAGAGAGCTTGCGAACAAGGTGAAGACCAAATACAACTTGACGAAGGATAAGAGGGGTAATGAGATAGTCTCTATTAATGAGCAAGGCGTGCTCTTCACATCAAAAGCGTTAGCCAACAAAGTGTTGAGGAAGTGTTGTCCTAACCAAGTACCTGCATTGATTATTGTAGTAGTGGAGCAATGCACGCAGGGTGTGCAGATGAACTGGCCTACTTTTCTCTTGAATGAGTTCCTTAATGACTATCAAGATGCATTGGACAAAGGTAATCCATTTCATTACTCATGGATTATAATTTTAATTTCATTTGTTGCTTGGGAAAAACAAGAGGAGTATCAGGCAATGAAAAAACGAAGAGGTCAATGTCCGACCGCCAGGTATGCCAATATGTGGTACACTGATAATGCTAAGAATAAAATTGATAGTAGTGTTGCATTCTACTTGCATAAAGAAGCACTCAGACACAATGTTTCGATTGTCCCACGCATAGAGGCACAGTTTGTTGCTAGCTTCAAAGGGGTTATCAGATTCAAAGTAGGACCCCATCATATGTATGTGCAGGTGAGGTATGACCCAGACAAGTAGTGGTTAGTCACCAGCTACAAGCTTTCTGAACAAGATGTCCTCGGCATCTCCGATGAATGGCTCCTAGAGTGGAAGGTTCTTATTGAGGTTGAATAGATATCACCAGATGTGTCGTAGCAGGATCCACGACAAGGAGGGACCTCAGGTCAAAATCAAAATGGGACTCAGGGTGAATACAAGGATTCCCATCCCACTAGAAGTACTGATAGTAACATCCATGACCAAGAAAAGTCGCAAGAACAAGGCCAAGAATCAAGCGCAACACATACATACCCAGGTCGTGGTGACAAAAGGAAAGCATCTAGTGCGACGTAGGGGTAGAGAAAGAAGTCAAAGGAAGAAAAGAAAAAAGTTGTAATGGTGCTAACGGGGGATGATATTAACATCCTATATGATAGGATGATGGAAGTAGCAGAGGAAGCCTCAAATTCAGCCGAAGAAAAGACTTTGCTGTTGTTTGGAGGAGTGGCAAATCAACTTGTTGATCTCTGACAAGTTATTCAGGGACTCCAAAATGCTGCTGTCTAGTCTAGAGGTGCTCAACAAAAGGAGGGAATGTCAGATGAGGACAAGGTGTCCTAGGCATCCATTGCTACGATGGGAAGGGCAATGAAATTGATGCCACAAGTACTAGATTTTGGTGAAGCAGGATTGCAAGAGCAGGCTCACCAGTTGAGCTATATAGATTTGAAGTTATCACCGTTACCTATGTTTATGCTACAGAACATCCAACAAACTGTCGCAGAAGAGATAAAGTTACGTGAAGAAACCACCTATGGTGAGATGACTAAGTATCGTGCTCAGCATAATACTTTGTGGGAAGAATATGTGAAATTGAAGAAAGAGTAGGAAGAGATCACTAAAGAGAAGGAGAAGTTGCAGAATACTGTCGCGGTATCTTGTCGTGCATTACCAAAAGCAGAAGTAGCTGAAGGCATGGTTGCCGAGGAACAAATGATGCGACTAAGCGAAGCCTTCTTGAGTTTTTAAGAGAAGATTGCAGAATTGGAGGCGAAGTTAGTACCTAGCACCCCACCAGAAGTTACTACACAATGCAATGAAGATGTAACTGAGGCCATCAAAGCAATCAAGGGTTTCGAAGGTGAATGTGTGAAGTTGTTTGAAGATGCTACACAGGCATGGGCGACGCTATTGGATGATGCTATGCTGCAAGATATTAATAGCAGGTTGGAAGAAATGCAGAATAAGATGTTGAGTCTGAAGAGTCAACTCAAGACTCTATCATCTGTTGAGCGGATAGAAAAGGTTGCAAAAAACAAAGCGTTACAAAATGAAGTTAATCAGCTGAGGATTGAGTAGCATATGCAGACTGAAAAGGTTGAAGAACTCCAAAGCAAAGCAAAATGGGTATTAGAATTCATCGGCAGCACAAATAGCGAAATTTAGCAAACAATGGAATGGAGTGAGCTGCAATCTAAATCACATCTCATTGGAGAGTTGGTACAAGAAGTGTGCCAACATAGAGATAAGATGCAATAGACTGTCGAATACATAAAGCAGAAGTATGCAGACTTCATGTCAAAGTCAAAGACACATGCGCTGCAACCTTGAAGTGGCTCGGGATGAGCCACATGTGAGTGTTGGGGGCCTATTGGGCCGTGAAAAGTTTCGGTACATTGCAGAAGCAGTTGTGGTATGAAAATGGTCAAAGCAAAGTGGCTCGTGAATGAGGAAACTACTCCGACGAACCTCCCAGAAGTCAAGGACAAGTGACATTTGAATATGTCAAGGGTGGATTTGGTTAAGTTAGTTAGGATTTTGTGTCCACTTACATTAATGAGTTGAGTAGTCAAGTAGTGGGAGCGGGGTAGGCTGTGTGCACCCTATAAATATGTAATGGGTTGGGAATTTTGGGGTTAGCCAATTAATTAGTGGAGAAGTCGTTGTAAGGAGAGGGTCGCATAAGGTTGAAGTGATATGTAAGTTGTGTGCGTAGATCCATTGTAATGAGAAGATGAGAAAGATGGCTGTAGGTTGTGTACACAAAGGAAAGTGCTATATTACTACAACTCATGAATGAATAACGCTTTTGTGGTTTTCTCCCGGTTGGGTTTCCACGTTAAAATCATGGTGTCAAATGTGTGTGATTGATGATTATATGAGCTATGTTCCTTTACTTACTCCGCATTGTGGATTAAATGTCATGAATCGACGATCTAATGTGATTGGTTATGAATATTGTGAATTTGCGAATGAATGTCGTAGTTATTTTTTGCCTTGCATGGAATATAAATGATATGTCGAAGCTCTGTTATGTATGATTGTTATGGGTTTGGTTCATTCTCCTTCGCAACTGCAAAAGCTCGGTTCCTACAACTCACATAGATACCTCGGGTGAGATTTCATTCACCTGCGGGTGATGCCAAAAGGGTCGGTGTCTAGGGGTTTGTTGTTGATTGGTTAAGTGAACCTAGGTCGAAGTAGAGTTGCGCCAACACTAAGTACCATGGCCATCCCTCCTAGCTAGAAGGTTGGTTGCATTGACGATATGATGCATCAAACTCTTCATATCATGAGGAATAATCATTCATATCTCTATTATCTTGGGATCTCGCAGGGTCTCCTGAACCTGTACAAGGTGAATTCCATGTGGAGACAACAATGTGAACAATCGATCTGCTATGTCCTGTTGGAATCTAGCATTTGGCCTGCGTCGTAGGTTGGGTCTGGGAAACTAAGGCACTGCCTCAAGCTCATCCATCTCCTCATCTGCTACCAAGGGAGGCCTCATCCCATCATAGATGCCAATAAATGCATAATATATAGTACATGACAATAATTAGACCATTTCATTAAAAAAATTAATAAAACACTTTAAAGAAAATTTTAGAATAAATTTCATTTGCATTAAGTAAGACAATAACATGCAATTAGATTAATTTAAACATAACGCTAAATTACCTCTGTAATCTGGTGGCTCATCATGGGCGAAAAAGATGTTTGGACATCCTTGCCAGTCCAACCCCATGTAAGGATACAATAGAAGGTCTAAAGTATGATCATCCTCGTTAGCTAGTAACTCGAGTGTACCTAAGGTGATCCTAATTGGGAACTCCAGTTGGCCCCTCTTGGGCAGCATCTATCCCCACATATGCATATGTACATCGGTCATATCCCTAGGAGAGTGGTGATCAAATGATGGCCTTGTAACTGGAAATCTCTCAAAAAATAAACAAAATAGCTCTAAACCAAAAGGGAAGTTGACCCTCCTCTCAAATTATGCACATCATCGATCCAAGGAAAAACAAAACTGCCACAAAAAAATGACAAACCACCTAATGCATCTAAGTCTTTACACTAAAGAATCTACATAACATAATAGAGGGAAACTAATGCACTTCCCATTAGTGGTGAAGTGCACCACCATCGTAACCAAAAGTGAGAGACCTAACCTCCTATACATAGAAAGAAGCAATATGCAGTTGTCCTCCAGATCAAACCCAAAAATGAGCAAGGTTAGTGACTTGGTCACTGATATATCTTTGAGAGTACATAAGCTGACTCTACTACAATACCAAGAGGGACGTCTAGATTTTCCCCTCTCTTGGATAGCCTAGTGGTGAATTAGATGTTCTCGTATGTGAGCTAGATCAACAGATTGGGACCAAACCAAAACGACTATCAATGTTGATCCCAAAGACAGATCAACCGCATCAACAACGTTGAGTTCCCTTTTAGAGATGTAGCCTCTTGATAGAACTTGAGGAGGTTGGAAACCTTCAAGAGGTCTCTTGGGTCTGTGCTATAATGGGGTGATGGTACAAATATCTCTCCCTTTCTCTGGCTTCCTACTCCCGTACAATGTTGTAGAGCTCCACCCGCGCCTATTGTTCCTATTGCAACTCTCACCACCGATATCTCTGATTCACATAGAACTTCCATCAGTCCCATACACAAACATACACATGTATATATAAACATTAAAAATTAAATTAAATTATTATTTTATTTATTAATATCAAACCATATTTTTTTCTTAGAATAAATGAATTTAATGAGCAGTGCGTCCATATAACAGTAAAGCACCATGAGAGATTCCTTTTGTATTTAGAGCACACAATTACCGGTGCATTACAAACTACATAAGCACCATGTATGGTGTGCTAAGGTGACCCTAATGCACCATTGTCTCGAAAATTCATTTGGCAATAAAAATAAGCAATGTGCTTTCTAAATGTAATGCATTGGTGTTATGTGAGACAAAAATACACCGTAGACGGTGTGTGTGTGTGTTAGGGTTCTGGTGGGTGGCCTTCACTAACACCTCGGGGTTTTGGTGTAATGGTTCGTATCATCTGGTATCAGATCCTCCACCCAAGTTCGAGTCACGGAGCGGGTGGCAACGTCGGCATTGCAGTGTTCATCCAGGGCTCCTATGAATCAAAGAGGGCACCATCGTATAAGCGCACATCCAACCCAGAGTCTGGATTGTGGAGCGTGGTGGGATGTTAGGATCCTGGGGGGTGGCCTTCACTAACATCTTGGGGTTTTAATGTAATGGTCTGTATCATCTAGTATCAAATCCTCCACCCAAGTTTGAGTCACGGAGAGGGTGGCAATGTCGGCAGTGTAGTGTTCGTCCGGGGCTCATATGACTCAAAGGGGGCACCACCGTATGGGCGCACATCCAACCCAAAGTCTGGACTGCTACACATGAGTATCATTGTGTTAGTCATGTTGAGGATTATTATTGTATAAGCATGTCTTGTGGAGGTGGAGTGATCCCTTCCAGCATCTTAGGAAGGGATCCCTCCAGAAGACATGCTTATACAATAATAATCCTCAACATGACTAACACAGTGATACTAGAAGGGATCACTCCAAAAGACATGCTTATACAATAATAATCCTCAACACAGTGATACTCATGTGTATATATTCTTTCTCACGAGTATTCCTTAGGGGCTTATGCCATATTATATATTATTTTCTCCAACTAACCCTAACCACCTAGTGGACCATATTCCATGATAAGGTGTTCATCTTACCTAAGGTGTTAATTATAGTTGCAAGGAAAGAATTGGAGACCATACACCTTATTTTATCTTGTCTAAGCACCATTCATCATGATGGGGAAAAAGAAAGGTGTATAGGTGTATTGTTGGTTCGATGGAGGCTCTTTCTAAAGCACATCTCACCTTGAGGTTCCATTTAGGCACATTGGACACATGTTTGGAGTTATGGCCATAGCCTACATTACCATAAGTTGCATCATTGATGAACGCAAGTCCCAATACTACATGGATAGGGGGTGCAACCTAGGTAAGATGAGCATCGTATCATGGGAGATGTCCAAGGCACAATTATGGTGTGGTAGGGGTCAAACACAACCCAAAGTAGTAAACACCCTACCTTATTAGAGGCCTAGATCATGACATGTGGCAGGGAGAGAGACCAAAGGAGGAATGCCCTTATTAGAAAGGTGCCATGTGGATTTAGAAGCATTTATCTAGTAAAAAAGAGGTCCCTTGGGGTATTGCACATTATTCAACATGTATTCAACATATTTGGAGGCATGTTCTGTTAGGAACCCATGTCAACCCTTCTATTTACTTTGTTACTATATTGTTGTTGGACGCATATGCTTTGTAAGTCGTCCTGTAGTATTTGTTGATCCATAGTTTGTCTTATTGTTGTTGGATGCATATGTTTTGTAAGTCATCCCATAGTAATTGTTGATCCATAGTTTGTATTGGCCCATGGTTTGTATTGACCCATGGTATTGGCGCCTAGACTTAATATATAAGTTTGTGTTGAGACCAATGAAGGTACCGTGAAGTTATTTGTGTTGAGCTTGCTCAAAGGAGGTTGCCCCCTCGAAGTGGCCTGCGATCAATATAAAAGTGATTCTGAGTTCTGTTATTTCTGCTATCTCGTGTGTTTTCATTAATTAATTATTGCAGGTTCTTCACATGTTCTACCTTTGATGTATTTGGGATAAAAGCACTCTCTTAGAGGCATTTTCTACATATTTGGAGAAGAGCCCTTTGCATGATCAGATGCCAAGTGGCATTGTTGACATGGTCCAAATCCTCAAACAAAGAATAAATGCATACTTCAAGAGGATCTCATGGACTAGAAAGATGACTAGTGGAAACTGGACCTATTCAAAAGGAAATAGTTCCCAATTCAAAATTAGACCTATAGGCTAAAGAAATGTCAAATGGAAACATAATCATCACTCAAGACATGGTGTGGTATAATTAAATGGCCCTCGTTGAGGCGTGCTAATGTTAAAGAGGCCCTAAACACCCAAGAAGAAGGCATTGGGGGGTGCACCCTAGGTAACAGGACAACGTTTAGTGATTAAAATATCATTTTCTCCTCTCTAAACACAAAGTATTAAACCCTAATTTAGGGTTTACAAAGGATGGAAGCTTATAAATAAAGGATATTTACAATTTGTTGGGCATGGTTGGAAGATAGGGAATTCCCCTCTAAGAACATAGTTGAATATATTTGGGAGGATTAAACGAAGGAAGAGTTCAAGTTGAGGTTTTCAAATTTTTTTCTACTTCCATGGCTTAATTTGATGGTTGGAATTACTTTTACTAATCATTTTTGTAATCTTTGAAGAAAGGAAATTTTGTTCCAATAAGAAGATATTAGGGTTGAGGTTTCTCCTTCCCCATCTCTTATTGTAATAGTTGTTCATTTAATGGATATTGTTGTTGTCATTTTTGCATATTGAGAGGCTATTGTTGTCCCTTTCCTTGTTCATGGTTGCATGCTATACTTAGTTGTTTTGTAAATGGTGTGAGGTGCATGTTTGGAAAGGCCCTCCTTTAATTTATGAATATTCAAGAAGGTCAAAGTGGTTAGTCAAAGCATGTTGTTAAATGCATAGCTATGCCTTGTCATCATATTCAAACCCTCTTATTCATTGGTCTTGACCCCATAACTCCATTAAATAGGCACTGGTGTTGAAAAATCCGACCATCCATTTTATTCCTAAGAAAACATTAAATTAAACAATATTTCTAAGGTTTCCCCCTTGTACCGAGGGGAAAAAAACAACCCAGAGCAAGAGGAAGCATTGATGTGGTGACATTGGGAAATATTCCTAAGTTCCCTTTGTTAAAGGACTTTGTAACATTTGGAGTATAGGTTTGGGAGGTAATAAATTGTCTTCATTGTTGACGCTAAAACTCAATTCCTAAGATTCAATGGAATGGCTAAAATGATTTGCTAAGGGAATTTCTTTGAAAATATTTTTTCTCATTTGGAAACTCCATGAAGGAGAAAATCCATGTTCCTAGAGATTTTGAAATGACTTGTTGTTTGGAAAGGTAAGGACATCCAATAGGAATAAAGGCATTTGAAGCCACACTTGACGACTCCACCAATATGGAAAAGGGTTATGGTGATGTGTTTTAAAATTTTCATATCCGTTTTTCATTTTGAAGATTTGGAAGTGAAGAAATATAACACCACTCCTAGAAAAATGGAAGGTCGAATGGTTTGGTCCATGGATTTCTCAATTATTTTGGGATATCCAAATGAGCTCCCTCCTTTAAAATGGATCAATTGTGCTCTAAAGTTCTATGGACGTGTTGTTAAACTTCACTACATGTTACATTTTTCATTGTACTTATTTCAAATCTCAATGTTGTCCACGAGGACAACATGATGAAAGTGTTTGTACTTAACCTTGGAGGATGATGTAGATACATGTTTGAAATTTGTAATCCAAGAGAAATATATTTATTTGCCAAATCTAGTCAAAGCATTTCACAAGTATTGGGATCTTAGTAATGAAGAACAAGTTGAATCTCTAGTTGATGAACGTCAGGATGCTCGTGTTACTATTAATGCTTGCCGTGAAAAAGAAAAGGAGATAGAGCAGTTGATGTTTCTATTTCATAGTAACCCTTCGATGACATTAATGGTTAAAACAGAAGAAAAGATTGAAGCATTGAATGTCCTTCTTGTCTCACTACAAGAAGAAATTTATGGATAAGCTAATGAACAACATCAAGATGTGTTTCATGAGCATTGATTTAATGGGGAGCCTTCTCTTCCATCAAATGAGTCATTTGTACATGAGATTTCTTATTTGAATGAGAAGCGTGATAAAGTTCTTGAAGACCATGCAACATTTCATGAAGATGTTAATGGTGGCAAACGATCATTGAAAGAGAGTAGCAATTGCAAACACCACTTAATGCGAACATAGTGGAAGGAATCATACAACAAGAAATACATGCAAAGGAGCAAGTCATGAAAACTGAGGAAACACTTCAGAAATTGATATAGATAATGGAAGTAGTGGAAAAGAATCCATGAAGTGATGTGCGACAGAGAGCAAGTGTGGCCATCATGAAGGAAATGTTAAATTTTCAGAATTTACTTCAATCTGATCTACGATCTTAACTGAGAGAACAACATGTATAGCAAATCTACAGCATATCAATCATGGACACAATAATGCAAGCACACAAGAGACACAGATTTTACTTGGGGAAAACCATAAAGGTGAAAAACCCCAATAACTTCCTCAGAGATAGATAGAGCAATGATACAACCCAAGCATAAGAGATAGACATCTCCTAGCAACAGATTCTCCTCCTCCACGAGTTCGCCATTCTCTAAAGAGTGTGAGAGAGAATAGAATGATCAAATAGAGTGCTTCCCACACTTTATTTATACTTGACTTGACTTGCCTAATAACCTTTACTAGGTCGGCCTCAACTTAACCACATAACACAATGCTGACTGGGCCGACACCCAATAGGGTGGTCTAATAACCCTTTGATCTAAATGGCCGACCCCCACTAGGGTGGTCTAATAACCCTTCGACCCACATGACTTATACAGGGCCGACCCCAACAAGGTGGTTTAATAACCCATCAAGTATAAGTTACGATACTTACAATATAAATAACGACACTTCCGTATAGAGGAATAATAACATCTCTATAGGAATACAAACACTTCCATATAGAGGAATAATACCATCTCTATAGGAGTACAATATACATATATGAAATACATGGGTGAAATACATTCCAAAGTTACATATACATCAACAAAATCAAGAAGGGGGTGTATTTTTACGGTTGCAATATATTTAAGCCCTAAATCATGAGTTTATATTTTTCCAAGTCTAATTTTCATGGCATGCTTCATGTGGAGGTTTGATAGATGGTACTGAAACTTTTTCAATTTTACCATGGAGCTGCCTTCTAAACCCTTATTTCTTGAGGCTTAGGTGGATGATTTGCATAGCAACAAAAGTGGAAGGTTAATGGAGCATTTATAGAGGCAAGTTGTAGTGCAGAAGGATGATTCATGGATGATGATGGATTGTCTTTATGTATCCAAGGTGACTTTTATATCAATCCTATCCAATATTAGATTAAGCAAGCATGTAGCACCACATACCAACAATGATGTGATCTTGATGCCTTCCTCTATCAGCAGGTGTTCACTTTAGGTGTCAGCCACATCGACAAATGTTCCAACCTATTCTTGTAGGATCGTTGGTGTAGTCTTGCTCTAGTTTGTTGTGAAACAAAAGGGAAGATCTAATGTTTTTGTTGAGTTTATACAGTTGTTCTGTTGGCTCTTTGATTTGTCTTAGCATTACATCTACAACTTTTGATAGAACCCTTGAAGTTGAGTGAGACTTCAAAGTGTTTAAAAGAAAACATCATTTACTCTCTGGTCAAAATTTCAACGACAAAGACATGAGAATTTAGGAGTTACAATGTGTACAAGTGAGGGTTTCTATCTAGCCATGAAACCTTGCTAAAACTAGTAGGGTTGACTAAAATGGACACATCTAAAGATTGCAAGGTCCATTTGTAGTTTGACCAACAACATTCAAAGGCATAGAATATTAGGTGTTATAGGCCCAAATTTTGGATCTATTTGGGAAAAATTGACAAAGATATTCTCTGCACACAACTTCACTCTCCTAAAAGGGCTAACAAATGACTAGGTTAATAAATTTGACATAACTTCCTCTTGGAAATTAAAAAATGAGTGAGACCAATGACATTCAAGATTAGAGAATTCACGTTGTTAAAGGTCAAAATTCAACAAGGTTGAGCCAAAAATATTAGAGATATAACACGTACAAGGTCAACTTGCATAGTAGTTCCCATAAAAGGGATTACAACAATAAGTCAACCTAAAATGGTCATAACTTTTTTATTGAAATCTCTAATTTAGATGACTCGATGAGTAAAAAATTAGGTCATCCCTAGTGAATATAGTGGAGTTGGAAGTCAAGAATTTAGACAAGATCCAAGTGTTTAGATAAGAACTAATGGCTATATTGAATTTAGACACGATCCAAGTGTTTAGATAAGAACTAATGGCTATATTGAATTTGATGGACATAAAGATGGAATTAATCCTAAAGAATGATTGAATATTATGAAGGGAAATAAAATAATAATAAAAACATATATCTTAAAGTACCATATTTTTGTGGTGAAGTTTGTCATTGGCAATATGGTATGGTATTGATGATGACACAAAACTATACCTCACTAGGGAAGAGATTGAAAAAAAGTATTTTCAAATAGATGGATAAAGGAAAGAAAATTAAAGAAAGAGATACCCTTTATGTCTAATATGAAGGAAATATGCGAAAAAATAAAAGAAATAATTAAAGGAAGGAAAGAAGGAAGACGATGAAGTCTTCAAATTGTAAAAGGACAAACTAAATCTAAACAAGAAGAAATATGATTAATTTCCAAGTTGTGGGTTTTAATACAATGCTTATTAAGGAGAATAAGAACTTAAGCAAGGAAGGATGAGCAAATGGAAGAAGGTCGAGGACAATTCAAAGGAAATTTTGACAACAATGAAAAAATCAAAAGGTTGCATACTTATAATCGAGACCCTTTTCAAGATGTTAAGAACATGAACAAGCCCCTACATGAGGCAAAATAAAAAACCATAAATGAAGAAACTACAAAAAATGTGAAGAGATGACCTTTAATAAGATTGAAGAAACCCTAAATTCAAAGGAGGTCAAATAAAAGATGCAAACAAGAATTGCAAAAGTGCAAAAGAAATTGAAGGACAACATCACCATTTAGCTTTAAAAGGTGAAGGAAAAGAAAGTACAAAATGATCATTATAAGATCCCTGAAATAGTTGAACTCCGGTTAGAAAAGGTAAAGTAATTGGAAAACTTGATAAAAATATTTTACGTCATTCTCTCTCAAGCAAATACAATTGAAGATCAAGCACATAGGCCAAAACGTTTTCCTTCATTGAAAAAGGAGAATGAGGTGAAGGAAAAGAAAGTACAAAATGATCATTAGAAGATCCCTGAAATAGTTGAACTCCAGTTAGAAAAGGTAAAGTAATTGGAAAACTTGATAAAAATATTTTAAGTCATTCTCTCTCAAGCAAATACAATTGAAGATCAAGCACATAGGCCAAAACGTTTTCCTTCATTGAAAAAGGAGAATGCATGCAAGGTTGGTTGAAAGTAAAGGAGAAACATAAAAAATGGAACCCTACCCACATCCTTATTACCATGGAAATCACCAAAAAAAACAAGAATGTAATGAATGAGATTCCCACTTCCATGTCCAAGGAAGAAAATAATAAAATCAATGACGGTCATAGAACTTGAGGTCGAGGAACAATTATGAGACATGATATTCTCAAATACGAACAACTACAAAATAGTGAAGTTCAATGATGTTGAAATTTAAAAAAATGAAATTATACAACATCAAAATATCAAGTATTCACACCGATGGGAATCAAATTTGGATGGATGGATAATCAACAACGACATCAGTATATCAAAAATTTGAAATCATGCTATTTGGTTTCATAAGTAAAATCCTTAATGACAAAGCTTTGAAGACAAAGTACTATATTATCGCTCTAATGTAGATGTATAAATAATAATATGTATATATAAATAATAGGTTAGCATAAGGGGTTAGTTCAACTTATTGTCCCAATGTTGTTAAGCATTTGGCTAATTTTGTGTCAACAAGTGCCCAATTCAAATCCCCCTAGGTCAGACGCACCAGCTTACGTTGATGAATTTACTAGGGATGCCATGGGAAGCATCCCTTGGATTTCCTCACAAAAATATGAAGATGTTACTTGAAAGTTGCATTTAGTGATTTGTTCACTTTGTCTTTAGATCATGCCATGTCCATGTCAAAAGCACTTGTTGCCAAAATCAAATCACTTTTTCAGAATTAAAGTAAGCTTCCATGTTATGCGCAATTAGGTGCTTAGTTTAAATTCCAATTGAGTTCTACAAGCATTTTAAAGGTGATTCGACATTATATTTATGGTAATAATGATTTCTTAAATCCTTCCAAAATAAAGTTGGGATAGGAGCAATTAGGCCCTTAGATCCATTTGACTTGGGTACCTAGAAACTATTTAATAAGTTTGATCAATTATAAGAACCAACCTCTACTCCATTTCAAGCATGTCTCAAATCAATTTAAAATGTTTTCCCAAAAAGGATAAGAAACTAATGGCTCCTTCACATAACCTAAGGGAGTTTACTTCTATAATTTGAAATCTTGCCCCAAAGAGGATAACAAACTAATGAGCTCCTTCACATAACTCAAAGGGAGTTTGCTTCCATTGATATGTGTTTGCTATGCGTTTTCAGTTACTTGTACCTTGATTAAATCAATCTCGTCGTCATTGTTTTATCATCCAAGTGCTGGTGAAGTGTTGAATTTTTAATTGAAATATAACTTTTAAGGCCTTGTAACTATAAAAACTCTAGCTAGCTCATTGCAGCTAAAAAGGGGAATACCAGGTTTTCTATATTTCAAACCTGGTGATATAAAGATAATGGTAAACACCATCAAAGATAGCTTTTTGTACGGTTACGATACATGTAAACAAAAATAACTCAATCAAAGCATAAAGCAAGCATTATAGTGTCCTCAAGTCCACCTCCATTTTCTTCCTTAACAGAAAGGAGAGTGTGCAGACCAAGAAAAAAAATTGAGTGCTGCCATAAATTTCCTCTCTCAGGTGGGAGATATTATGGAAGAATTCATTAGGAATGCTAGGGAGTGAAATAAGAAAATTGACGCAGTAATTAAATGATAAGTGTCTTAGACAAGCTCCCAAACTGTAAAAGTTAAAGCCAACAGCAACATCCAACTAGGGTTTCTAAAGTGCCCCATAAAATTGCAGAGGCTCAGTACTTTTAGGACAATACCTATATTTTTTAGTTTCAGTGACTTCGTCCCTCCTTCACAGAACCACCTGCTCTCAAAAAAGTAAACCCCGGCAGACTCCATGGAACCATAATGTAATCTCTAATTTTTAAATGAGGAACTTACTAAAGAAGAGGCCTCTCAACAGGTCATGGTGTGAATTGCTGAAACAAGTGTTCATTCAAAACACTACTACAACATTGGTTGGTAATTGCATATGTCTTTGGTAGACTCAAGCAACTAGAAGACATCTTATAAAGTAGAATATATATATATATATATATATATAAAAGAGGATGGTCAGATAGTGTAGTGTCTCTTCAGGAATCCAATAGGTTAATAACTTAATACTTCCATCTTCCTGTATTGACCGTCGGCCATTCCATGGCTTTTGAGAAAGTGGTTATTGACAAGATAGGGGGGAGCCGAACCCAGATGAAGATGATCTCTCTCAATTGGAAAGTATCGTGGTCAACTTAAGAGCCCTGCATTGAAGATTGGAAGCCCTATCAGCCCAACTTCTTGACACTATTCTGCCCATGGAAACTTACTTCTGTGAGATCCAGAAAGAGCTCATAAAAATCAAGGTAGTTCTGCCAGAACTTCACTTCAGTGATCGCGAAGACAAGCCAAATAGTTAGGCTTGTGGTTTGGACTTGGGCAGCACTCTCGCAGTATAGAATATAACTATGTATATGCAGTGCTTTGGCTACTTATAAGCTGCACTCTGGATATGTCTCAATGAGTTTTTTTTACTTGTGTTTCTATGCTGCTACACTACTCCATGCCAGCAGCCTGGGAGGTTTTTTGTACAGAAATGTTTGTATGGAAAGGCCTGGCTTACTCAGCCAGATTGGTCTGGCAGACTTGATCAGCACATAACTTCCCTGTTTATATAAATAACAAATTCTTTCTTCAGCAAACATATATACATATATATATACTTCAACTTAATTACAAAAACTAGTTGCTTTCAAATAAAAGATTCTTATGCTCCCAGAAATTTATGTATAACTCGATGTTGCATCAAGAACCTTCACTCAAAGATAAAGCCTAGAAATGCCAATGTCCATTAAGTAGAGGAAGTCAAACATGAAGCAGACATAACGTGCACATCATAGGATGCTCCAGAAAAACCAGTGAAACTGGGAACGCCTTAAATCTGAATTATCTACAATAAATAATCCATTAATCATTATGATATAACGTGCCAACAACAAATGCCATGTTGGCAATCGTATGGATACTCAATATTTTGGAGGGAGAGAATTTCCATAGCTTGATACATCTGTGTGCACCTAAATGTCCATGTTTAAATTTTATGTTGAACCTGAGAACAGAAACAGATATTGCCTAAGATAGGCAGCAGATCATGTGCACATACCACGGGCACCTCTTCTCTATGCCAATCTCTAAGAAAGGAAGCAATTCTAACTGCAAGCCCTTTTTGCTATGTTGATATTTGAGACAAGGATCAGAATATATGTGCAAGCCCCTTTTGTTTATCTTAATAAAGTCAGTCTCAGCCATCTTCCTTTATCTTCCTATGGGGTACAGGTCAATAAAATAGGTTCATTTCAGAAAATTGAAAAACAATACTTAAACACAAATTAAGGACTCATGAATTTGAACTTTTGAACTGAAATCAAACCACAATATTGTGGACTTTGCCATATTTATGTGGAACAACGTACCATTGCTTCCAACAGATGTCATGAAAGCCCTGAGGCATATT
Source organism: Larix kaempferi (assembly GCA_027924585.1). Classification (NCBI taxonomy): domain Eukaryota; kingdom Viridiplantae; phylum Streptophyta; class Pinopsida; order Pinales; family Pinaceae; genus Larix; species Larix kaempferi. The sequence goes on from BSBM01001051.1 coordinate 35,770,026, forward strand.
GCAACAATAAGCTTTTAAAAATAAAAGTTATAATCACTTCGGCATAGGACAGGAACCTAGGGTAAGCATCCGGGAATGCAAACTTATGATCTAATAGGCAAACACAACTGTAAATTCTGCAATTTATGGAGAGACTCATCCGATGCCAGTTTGGAAAGAAAAACTATGAATTTCAGTTTCAAAAACTGTTTCTGATTATGCGAGGATGCACAATGGTGTATGAACACAGGCAAAGTTCACTGAAGGGAAGGATTAGTAGTAAGTACATATGGTTCAGTGTCACTGTTCTGTTCTAAGTTTTGCCACATAAAGGTCAAAATTCATTGCTGCTGATCACTAATATCAAAGCAGCCTCAACTTCATATGTTTTATTCTCATATCCGAGCAGTCTCTACTTGACATGGTTGTACATTTATAAGAAAAGAAAACAATAAACAAGTCAAATTTCACTTTTGCTGTGAATTTCACACGCAACAGAAGCGAAATTATTGTAGCCAGAAAGGCAAAACAGCCAATTTGGACAAAATGTCATTTTCAACATACACTAAAGAAAGCAAAAAAATACTCATGAATATCCGTAGGCCAAAAAATGTCCTTGAGTAACTTGCAGAAAAGAGAAGTTTCAACTAGCTGTAATGGTAATTTACCTTCTGGGGGCGGGGAGAAGGAAAACAGATTCCCCGATTAAACAAAGCTAGTTGCCCATTCTCCTTGCCGCAAGCTATGCACTAACTGAAATAGTACAGTTTTAATGATTTTCCATTCTTTCCTGACTATGATGGGAATATCCTATAATCAGCATTGCTGTCTTGTATCCCGTCCACACCATGTATAATACTGCCGGTTATAACATTCAAATTTTCAAATATCTTCTACCCTTGCAACTAGATAAACCTCGACATCCAATTTAGTATCATTCTGAAGCAACCCTTTCCTTTGAAGCTTGGGGTTTTTCATGGAACAAATTCCAGAAGAAATTTGTTAACACCGATTCAAACCCTGGCATCTTTGCATAGCCAGGGAAATAGTTGATGTCAATCACAAGATACCGGTTCCTGGCTCTGCTGTCCCTAATAACATCAAAATTGAACAACCTTAACCCCAAAACCTCCCGCAGACCATTAGCGAGATCCTGGATAAATCTCGAGGGTGGAAAGTCACCCTGTTCTAGATCAGAATTTTCATCATAATTTGCAGAGGACATGTTTGATATTTGGGAAAAGGACATATAACTTTCAGAAGAGCTCTGTATCTTCTCGTCAGGGACATCGGGCAAAGACTTTCTCTTCACACACTCCACGAAATCTTCAACAACATACACCTTAAAGATCGTGCCCCCGTGGTTGACAAATTCTTGAAGGACAAGAGGGGGCTTCAAACTTTTTAAGCCTTCATTATTAAATACAAGGGACATAGTATGCGATACGGCGCTGCCGTCTGCCACGAGGGGTTTCGCAATAACAGGAAACTTCAAGCCGGATAAAGTTTCCAAATCACTGAGCTCCTCCGGCTTCTCCACGACAATCTGCAAGGGCGCACCAAAGGTCTCATTTTCCTCGGAAATGTTCAACTCTGCTACGCATTGCAGCATGGTAATACGGTTGTGCAGTTTTTCTATGGCTTCGGGAGGGTCGATCACGATTACTTGAGGATATTTTTCGGAATACTCTTTAAGCTGTTCATTCCAATTCTCACCGGACAATTTATGCAGAATAGCATCAAAAGGTCCCTGTTCTACGAGAGGCTTAGTAGAATCTACAGGAATTAGATCAATACCTCTAGATTTAGCGAGCTCAACCAAGGATGGCTGAAGAAAGCTTTTCCGTTTCTTCTCCGACAAAGCGTAGCCGATCTGGTAACTCCGCTTGTCTGACATCTTAACTCAAAAGGTAAAAATATCTACCGGTAAAAATCCCTTACGCTAAAGCTAACAACAGAAATCCCTTATTCCCGTCTAAATCACTTCTAAATTGCCGAAACTTTCTTGCATTAACTCTAAAAGCACTGTTCTCCTGAAGTCTGTTTTCTACCACTCAAATCTCTTCAACGCGGCCTAAATAGGCTATCCACCGCCAAAAGCACTTGAGCACCGGTAACTTCACGTGTAAACAGCCAAGAGTAACTACTTTACTTCAGAACCACTAAATTTACTCACAAAGAATATCAAACGAGCTTCAGCAGAAACTATTTACCAAAGCAAAAAATAAATTTATGGACCAAAACTTTCAGGAAATCAAAATTACCTGCTACAGAGTAGCTATCGGCTGCGACCTCCACCGTTTTGTAATTCTTTAATCCTCTATGATCTTCGGGGTTCTAATGAAAGCGTCCAACGACACCAAGCTCCATCTCATGTTTTTGCATATGGTATTTATTTTACTGCTCTACTGGCCAAAATGCTCTCCACAAAATTCTTCCGCCGGATCTTTTGCCTGCGAGTTTCTCGACTAAATTTTCATGCCGGAGAGTAAATTCAGTATTATCAGATTCAGCAGAAAACGGACATCAATATGGATCGAGCGGCGAACGGTGTCTGGAAATACTCGCCGCGCTTTCATCGATAAACACGCACCGCTCAATATCTCGGCCACGTAGGGTGTGACGAAGAAACATCGCCTAATCCTTTGTCAATGTTCCAAGATGAACTCACATGTTTGAAAACGATCCAACCGCTAAGAGTAGACTTCGTAACAAAGAGTATCCTAGCCATCCGATCGTAGATTCAATGCACTAGGTTGGGATCCACATTAGTGTCCCTAGGTTCAAATTTGAGTTGATGCTACTATAAACCCTAAGTTAGTGGTAATGAGTTGTGGAGTAGTATATGACCCTAAGTTAGTGGTAATGAGTTGTGGAGTAGTATATGGAACAACCAAAACGTCTTCGCTCGCTAGAATTCACAGAGGAACAATTGTTCATATCGCATTTTCCACTACTCAAATCGTAATTTCGACGATTTGGGTAGTTCCAAAATCCGTCATTTAGGCTAGATCGCATATTTCTCATTGTTGAAATTGCATATTTGCAAATCTTGCAATTTTCAGGCAAGATTTTGGTTCTAAAACCCTCAGAAAAAAGGGGGCATTTTAGTTGTTCTTTATCCTACGTGATGAGTTGTAAGCTAATGCCTAGCACGAAACCTATGATTTAGTAAGGGTTGAAAGGTTCAGAGACATCCAAATGCACTTCCACTTAAGGGGGTGCCTACCCTTCTAGCTTTAGTAGAGTGCAAAACTTACTTCCCTTCCAATCAAGTTGTTGACCCCTCGATGAATTCTGATTTTTGTAATTGGCATATGCGCCAACAAGACCCGTTTTTTTTTAAGAAGGACCCATAAATAAATTAGTAGTCTTTGAAGATGTAGAGGGCAACCTAAAAGATGGGGATGTGAAATTTAATATTTGCTATGTGGAGTTGTATTTCACTGGTTTATCGAATGATTTATTGTTTTGGCAGCTAGATTTATATGTATTTATCAGGATTCCCTATTTGGAAGAGTAGGATAACCATTCAATTCACGTAGAGTGTGTGAATTCAAAGCAAAACATGTATATAGAGTCAAAATGTAAATTGTTGTGGGTGTCTTCATTGTCTAGAAATGCATGCAAACATTATGTCATTTCTCAATCCAAACATGGTTAATTTATGCCTCAAGCCTTGGCACATGGAGACAAGCGTGCAAAGCATTCTACTTGTGATATCTTATGTGCAATGGTAACACTAATGTCCAATATCAATCTCCTCCTAGCAATTTGTTGGACGAGCACCTTCCTCCACAACTTCCAAAGTCAAGGAATGACAATCAAAATCCCCTAGAACAAAATTTTCTTGAAAATTTGGGTAAATTTGAGACAATCTCTTTCCTTACACGATCTATGAGTGTCATTAGGGAGTCCAAACCAGAACGTCAATGCCTCTAGAACATGGCAACACAAAAAGTGAGATCCTAGTGAACACCTTGTCGATATCTATCTCCACAAAGTACTTAACTGATAGGTCCACTCTACATAGGATGAAAGGGTTTATGTATATATTAGGGATAAAATCAAGCACCTTAGAAGCATGTTCTGCATGGCCCTCTAAGTAATAGTAAACCTTGGAGTTGATAGCTGGCATCTGCATCACCCCCCCTCCTTATGACTAATACTCAATTTTATAACATACATTTTCCTTAATATGATCTACACACGTCAAAGAGGGTTGCAATCCTAATGTGGCACCTCCCATCTTCCCATTGTACTGCATCCTTGCCTAACCCGCTCAATCCAATTGCCTCCATACAAATTAAACACACACAGCTATCAGTTATCTCAAAGATCCATCGAACACTATATATACTATAATATGTTCCAATTTGCTCAATGGATATCAACTAAAAATTGTTCAAAAGTATGAAAAAGAGACGAGAAGAAATAGGAGAGCCTAGAAAAATTGTTTATGTGAACTTGGAATAGCTTGAGCATTCTATTTTCCAATATATCTTCCATATTACGCAACCATAACTCAGTGTACTAGAAATTGTTTATGTGAACTTGGAATAACTTGAGCATTCTATTTTCCGACATTTCTTCCATTGTACGCAACCATAGCTCAATGTACACTTTTTTTAGCAAACATTCAGGTAAAATACACTAGTATAGTTGTTTAGTCTAATGAACAAACTATAGTAAATTATTACAAGGAGATTAATGCACTGATTAAATTTAGATGTGCATGATTGACATTAAATTGACCACATTGTTGAGTGTAGCACAATCATTCCCACCTAACCTGCAGACAAGTTGGTCATTTCCATTATTGTAGGGGTTTTAATGGGATATATTGCACCTTTCACACAAATTGTCGATGGTGAGCACATTGTCAAATTCATATTGAGAGAAGGAAAGTCATATATGAGATGCCAAATGTGTTGGATCAATATTATTAATATAATTGTTAGGATATTGATCTAAAGGACGACAATATCAGACATTGGTGTAATGGGAATACTGCAACTATTTCAAAATGTAGTTTTTGAGCTTCTCAAAGTTGGTGTTGTTGCACAAGGTATCCATACCTTGCCATCCTTGCTAAAAAAAATAGCTATTATGTCTAATTTTGCTTGGATCTAAATCTAGAAAGAATCTCATGAGAGTTGATATAACAAGGAGACAACTCAAATTTAGATCTCTATTAGAAATTATGTTGATTGGCAACAAAACGTTTGAGAGGGTTGTTGGTTGTGGAGCCTGATCTTCATGATTCAGAGATGTTGTTGTTCAGTCGTGTTTGTACCCCAGCTTTATTTGATATGCAGGTGGACTGTACACTCACCCCAGCGGGGGGGCATCGTCCCCCCACGGGGGTACGAGCGCCAACAGGCCAACAGTTTACGGGCCCATGGTATTGGGTAGCCCGTAGTATGTTCCCATGGTAATTCCCCTTTAAAAGGAGGACATTGTAATATGGATGTGTAATTTATTGTAGCATTGTAAAGATCTCTATGATTGTGTGAGAGAGACGGTGAGAAAGTGAAGAGGAAGTTGCAACAGATGTGTTGCAGGTTGTATCCCTTCATTTGTTGGATGGTATAATAATAAGGACCGTCAATTTATGTGGGGATGTAGCCCATCTTGGGTGAACCACATTATATTGGTGTCTCTCTTGTAATGTGTTTTATGTGATTTATATTTGCATTTTGTTTATTGTTATTACTTTGCGATCCTATTTTTCTAACAAGGGTATTCCTCCAAAGATTGGGAATAGTTGGAGCTCAAGGCTAATGATACTCAACCACAATCATTTCATTGGGTTCCCCATCTAATTATGTTGGCTCATATTCTATCTCGACCACATCGTAATACCCAAGGCCTTTGTCTACCAAACCTAATCAATTGGATGTAGAAAGTACATCTTGAAAGTGTTCCCACTTGGCCTCATCCCTGCATTGCTCATATTCCCAAACAAATGAATTGCCTCCTTAATAGGACAACCCAGAAGTCATATAATTCTAAGACACACAATCTCACTCAAATATTTTGTTAAACACCTGGCGTGCTTGTTGTACACACACACACATTTCTTGCACATATCATTGATTTTATTACCCATCGAGACATTAGGACTAAGCCACTTCCAATCATGTGATCATGCACATTTCTCCCCTCTTGATCTATTGCCTTTGAATCCATGCAAGACTATAGAATGGAAACATTACTAATGGAATCCATAGGAATGCCTTCTTGTATGTTTTTGAAAATCTCAATGGCTTCATTCAGCTTCCCTTTCTTAGATGAAATCCTTAAATCCTCAATGGTTTCACTAGTTGCCTCTATAGCTCCACTTTAAGATCTCCTCACCCGACCTCTAACATAAGTTATATTTTAACTCATTGGGTTTTCAAAGGTGCAAAAGGAACTAACACACATGTATTTAGTCCCAACCCCTAAGACAGAGTGGGCCTTATCTTGAAAAGTGTTTCCAAGTATCACAACGTGCTTATGCTCGCATCTCTCTACATCACTGTGGTTGAAGTCAATGAAGAGAAAACAAAATTGAGCTCCATTGTTCTATTAATGAAGAGACTAACGATGAGGAAGAGGTGGATAGATGATGGTGAACCAATGAGGCTATGGGTACAATATCCTCCTGAAAGTACATTGCAAGAATATAATAGTGATGGAAGATATGGCAATGTGGATGGACGACCAATGATGCAATGTTAGTCGTCCAATGGATCTTGATGATAATGAGCTTTCGTAACATCTCACGAATACATGTGCTTCACAAAGGGAAACTACTTTACATAATTTTAGAATACAACTAATTACTCACACACACACAAACAACATCTTCTGCAAGTGAATGGCCTCCTACATACACATAGAAATGAGGACTCAATGTAGAGGCTTTAAAGGTCTTTCCCAAGTTATCGAACAACACATCCCCTTCTTCCAACCTCAAATCTATGCAATCTTCATCAAATATGGTCCTAAATGCCTCCATTAACTCTCTAGTAATACCACACCCATCTCCTAAAGGCATTGAAAGGTTTGTTTCGTCATATGCATCTATCATGTTAAACCACACTTGCCTCCCTTCATATCCCTCAAATGCTCGGATAGCCTCCATGGGGACCAAACCAAAACTTTTTTAATCCATCCTTGAGTAGTACTTGAAACTAGCACAACCCATTACATCTACATATCTACTTATCATTCTTCTAGTCTTATATGTTTCCCTTAGTGTCATGACATATTATATGTTTCCCTTTCAACATCATGACATATTAGATCCTCATGCCATGCCACTCAAGACAAAGCCTTGATACCAAGATAAATTATGTATTAAATAAAAACATTATTTTAAGTAAATAGAATATTATAATAAGTTATAAGAAAAATAAAAGAATAAACTTTAGACACGAGGGTTAGTTGAAGTGGTCATGAGGTAGACATGAGATCTCTCCACAAAAGTTGGGGAGGTCACAGGTTCGACTGTCTTGATCCCCTGAAGATTAGGCTCCATAATGAATGTTGACAGTTTACCCCATTTACCATCCATGAATCATGGGGAAATACTCAAAGGGTTAGCTAAAGCGATCATGAGCTAGACATGAGATTTCTCCGTTGAAGTTGGGAGGTCACAAGTCCGACTCTCTTGATCCCCTCAAGATTAGGCTCCATAATGAAGGTTGATAATTCACCCCATTTACCATCCATGAATCATGAGGAACTACTCAGAGGGTTTTCCGCAAAGTTTTCCTTGAAAAAAAAATCTATTAAAATTAAAACAAGTTGCTTAGAAAAAAAAGAAAAGAATAAGATCTATTAAATTCAAAATAAGTTGTTATTAAAGTATAATTAAATATAAAATATTATAACAAAAATTTATAATTTATATCAAACATTAACGATCAAAGCAATCTTGTATTAAAATCAAAATAAGTTGTTATTAAAGTATAATTACATATAAAATATTATAACACAAATTTATAATTTATATCAAACATTAACGATCAAAGCAATCTTGTAACACGAGTATAATTTTATATATTAAAGCACTTTCAATTTAGTTGGAAGAGCAACCGAGCAATCTAGTATGTAGAATATATTTTTTTGTATATAAATTTTCTTTAAAATGAGTCGGGAAAGTACTTGTTGTGCAACCCAATAAAACATTATAATACCCCTATAGTTTGGAATCTTTGCAAAGATGAGCGTTTTAACGGTATCTTGAAAAGAAATGTAGCATACACCAACCATTTATGACTTTCACCAAATCTGAGTTATGTTCCTTTGTATATTTTTCTATTGGGGGTGCCGGGTGTGTATCATGTGGCCGTGGGAGAGGACCAAAGGCCAAAGGTTGCTGCAGTGACTATTTGTAATGTACATTTATTTTTTGTTAAACATTTTTAAACCTTGTGAAGGAACTTTATTTGATGGTGGAGAATGAGTTAAATATAATAGCTTAGTTTTTACCTTGAAATGTAATTATGAAATGGCTAGAAGCTAGACTTAAATGGTCTAGGATGATCAAAGATGTTGTAATATGTATATGGAATTATAATATAAAAATCTTGATCATTACAAATGAAGAAGGATGAAGAAGAGATGGTGAGCTATGATTCCACAAGTGAGGGAATTGAAAAGGGGCTAAGGGGAGAGGAACCTAGTGAATTATTAACCTAAGTCATTAGCCTTATTTTCTTTGTAAGCTAGTCGAACTTGTATTACTATAAAAATAAAATGTATATAGTTTTAACTAGCTATTATGCTACAAGAGAAACCAAACCAACCAAAAAATAAAATTTTATCATCCGTAGTCCACAAGAGTCCACTATAAAAAATCTTTACAAACCAGTTTGAAAATTCCTTATGGCTAACTATCTGTCTAAGATAACTAATATAAATAAGAACAAAACTAACATAACCAATGTTGAAAATAGAGACACTAACAAAAAATGAACCAAGAAGGTTATTCATCATCTAAAATTGAAACAATAGGCACCTTTGGTGCTGGGCATGCTGAGTTTTTATGTGTTGTTGCAGACTTTTCCTTGAATACCATGCCTTTGGTATGCTTTGTGAACAGGTTGATATTGGCATCCAACCCAGTCATGGCCTTGGCCATCAAATTAAGTTTGACATCCACTTGTCACACCTACTCTTGAACCTCATCCATATGTAGTAAGATTTCCTTTTGTTCCTTGTGACTGTCCATGAGAACCATTCCAAGCAAAGTTTTCGTTTTCCAGTACAACGTGACTATTTTAACATATTTGGTGTCCCGCATTCGGGAGGTACCGGTATCAGGAACCCAGTTCCCCATGTCCCACTACAAGTAATCTACTCCCAACAACTCCTGCTCTCTCTTTACCCTATTTTCATCTTCTGCACTATCGTGTTGAATTGGTGGTGATTTAATCCTTTTGTATTGCTCCTCTATTGTCTCGGCCTCCATCAACACTTTGAGCATGTGGGTTCGTCCATGCCCTCTACTTCCCTGATCAGCTCTTCCTTTGCTCACCATGCTGACTATGAATAACCAAATAACACCATTGTGAACAAGATGCAACCAATACAAGAGGGGTTCCAAATCTAGGTTGTGGACACCAGTGAACAAAACCCCCTTAAGCTCAATTGACCCTTGTGTATGCCTATTACTTCTAATGACCATATCCACAAGCCTCATTGTTTCTTTAGGATTACCTATTCCCCCGACCTATTGTTTCCTAAGGACAAAGGTAGGAACTAAGAAAAGGTTGGGCATTAACCAACTAAAAGTTTCCTTACCACTCACCACCATCGTCACAAGCAAGGGATCGAGTAATGTGAGCATAATAACTAGGGCCATCAACATCTATTCCATCCTGCTTCAATCAAGGATTCACCTTTCCCACATGCTTCTTTGATTAACCATGTCAAACTGAATGTAGAGGGCACGTACCAACCTACGTTGGTTGTCCCTCCCTTCCACCATCTATCTTCTCTGCCTTGCAAGATGTCATGCATTCACAAGTGTTATGGCTAGCCTCTGTGGAATCCACTTGAGTACTTCCTACCACTTGATATAGGGGAACCTAAGTCCTTAGCCTTACTTTTAAACTTTAGTTAGAAATATACCCTAAGGTCCCTAAACTCATGTTTAATAGAGTGTATTAATTAACCTTTACTTATTAATTTTCCTAATATGGGATTAAAGGGGAAAGTGGGTTCCTTATGGGTTCCGCAAGGCAAGTTGAGAACATTCAAATAAAAGGTTGGAATTAAGTTTAGGGAATCATTTTCTTGCAATCATTTTTAGGATCTTCTGGTTGGTACATTATAGAGGGGAAAAGAGACAAAACCTAAGATTACATACCTGTTGATGCAAATTGTAATGGGAAAATAGTGTTAATGAATGTGGTGCCATTGTGAGAGGAAACTTGGCCTACAACTAAGAATCCATGGAGTCCTATCAGTGAGATTCCTTGGCCCACCTATGCTAGAGCACTAAACGGAAATTGGGATAGCATAAGAGGCTACATGCAGAGAAGGGGATCTCATTCCTTATTTTGTGTAGGTTGAAGAGGGGAAGAGCGTTGGTTGATTGGGATAGTTGTAGAAGGGGTTTGGGCTCCAAAGAGTTGTGTGAGTTGTGGGTTGGGTAGAATGTCTTAGAAGCTTCACCCTTATGGAATGGTAGCCTCAACATGGGGGTGGCCTCTATCATAGAAAATATAAGTGTGACAAGGTGCCTAAGGTTGAGAGGAATGTCCTTCATTTGCAACTAATTGGAGGAATATTTCTTTTAGAAAGATAAGTTCTTAATTTATTTATGAGTTGCCATGATTTATGTTTTTGTTGTGTAATTATTTAATTACAATTTATGTAAAATGTCAGTGTGCATAAATTTAATTGTCACAATATGGATGAATTCATGGCTAGAATGAATGTATAACTCGGGATGGGAATTTAATTAATTGAGACACTATAGTTTTACTTTTGTTGTTAAAAATTCTGGAGTGAGCAACGAAAATTTAATTGTGTGCCAAAGGAATAATTTTATTGTGAAATTGAGTAACATGTAGTCTTGACAATGCCAAGAGGCAACTAGGCACGTGACAGAGTGGTATAAAAGCTACAATTTGCAGCACTAGGGATGCATTGGTTAGAATTGGATTATACATGAAGAATTTGAGATTGTATATGAAGTGCTTGGTGGAATGCATATGATAAAATATTTGGGAAATGTCGTGGGAAAATTTGCACAAAGGTGTGCATCCCTTCCCATGTTGGAGGGAAGACTTCGAGATTTTCAACAAGGCCCAATATTGTGTTACTAAAAGCAAATGTGAATGACTCCAAATTGATCCTTCAAGGTTCTTGTTAGTAAAACAAAACAAAACAAAATAAAAACTTGAAAATAACTTGAAACAACGAAAAGGGAGTGAGAATATGCAAACCACAACAAGAAGCAAATGCTAGAACCAATTTAGATTGCCCAATGGTCAAGCATGTTAAATGAAGTGTCACCTAGGAGGTGTGGGCTGCAAGGGAAGCCAACAATCTCCCTTAGGGAGGTCCTTTTTGTCCACACTAAATGCTAAATAACTTGAAAGAAAAAATGGGAGAAACACTTGCCTCTTGGAGGAAGGTGGCAAGGGTTCTTGAGGAATGTTAGTAAGTGTGGGAAGACGTGGATGAAGTTCCAACACAATTCCAGTAGCATAACCTTGCTCTAAATTTATCTTCTTAGATGCATGCCCATGGATTCCTTTTATAGGCCAAGAGGTGGCCAAGAAACATCTAGATCCAATTGTGAACCCCATCACCTCATGAAGTAGCTCTAAGGTACACAAAGGGGTCTATTCAATGCTTGAAGAGCCAAATTCGAATTTTAGTTGGTGAGGAGCCTTCATGATCCTTCATGATTCGGAGTTATGTGAGAATGCAACAAAAGAACATATATAGAACCACATACACATATATATTGCAAGGAACACAGTGATACAATAAACACAAATTCTATTAAATGGTGGAAATAGAACAAATTGTAAAATAAAGCAACTAGAATGGTGGTATCTTATCTATGAGAAGAGATGTGACGACTACGCTCATTCATGACAATATGAATACAAAAAGAGGCGAAAAGGGCCTATTTATCATAATCGTGAGGGAAAGAACCCTAAAAGTACAAAAACCTAACCCTAGGAGATGAATTGTCATAAAGCTTGCGGCCGCAAGGTGGTTAGTTGAGCAGTCAACTTCCTAGGGTCATAAATTTCGCATACGATCTCCATTTGGGGCTCTCGATAGACCATTGGAAATATCTAGATGAGGAGTAAAATAGTGGATCATGCCTAGACAAGAGCCTAAGACTGTTGTCTAGGCCACTGCAGGCCCAAAAAACATCATTTAGGGCCTCAAAACAATGCCAAAAGTTTAGGACCTGAAAAACCATATAAAAACTACTAGAAAATTGCCAAAATGGAAAACTGTATAGAGCCAGTGGAATAGGTGGGTGGCCACCAATATCCATCTGGATCACTTCAATGCACGGTTGGTGGTTGAGATCCCACCATTTTTTACAGTCATGCGGATCTCGAAGGAAAAATCATGCTATGCTAGCGCAGGCGTAGAACTGATAACACGTGCAGTAGCGCGGGCTAACATGGATGTAACCACGCTACCTATTCTTTTGACAATTTTCTGGCATTTTGGACTCATGTTGTTTGCTAGATATGATGAGGATGTCTTTGGTGGGCGGCATGCTATATGTTGATGACGCCTTACTGTAAGATTATCCAAAATGTCGCATGTGTGCGAAATTTAGGCATTAATATGTTGAATATTGTAACTTCTAAGAATATTATATTTGTACATTATTTATTCCGGAGATGTTTCATTCCTACGAGGTAACCCTACTATGTATCTGGAGATGTTTATTCCTCCAGGGGTTGGTATTAACTAGGGTTATTAGACCCACCATGTGTGGGTCGGCCCTGTAGTTATATTTTAGGGGTTATTAGACTTCTCCAGGTGAGGTCGGCCCCAACAGTCTTTTAGTGAGTTGAGAGTCAAGTATAAATAGAGGAGGTGAACTCCTCATTAGTTCATTCACTCACTTGTGGAAGAGTGCGCACTTGTCTGGGAGATCAGCTAAGGAGTCAAAGGAAGGAGGAGCACATCTTGTATTTTGGTTGTTCATCTTATTGAGGAAAGCTTTACTGGGTTTTCTACCCCATGAGGGTTTCCCAGGATATATTGTGTGTCTATCTTGTGATTATGCTTCTTTAAGTGATCTTGCTTGGCTATTTGGTTTAAACTTAACATGGTATCAGAGCTAGACTGAATAGGACATCTTTCACAAGGTAAGAATACCTCTTTCTCTCTCTTTGGTAAAGTTAGGGTTTTCAGCCCAAAGTTGATATTATTGATTTTTGGTTGCATGGCTGGATAGCCCTTCTCAAGAGCTTTCTTTTGAGCCCTAGATCGAACTTTTTGGTTGGGTAGAACTCCGGGAATTCCAAACCCTAATTCTACCAAAAGTGCGATACGTCAGATTTTGGTTTCAGAAAAAAGTTGGAATTTTTGAATTCTGATTACATGGCTGAGTAGCCCTTCTCAAGAGCATTCGTTTGAGCTATAGATCGAACTTTTTGGTTGAGTAGAACTCCGGGAAAGTCAAACCCTAATTCTACCAAAAGTGCGATAAAATTCTGTTCCAGATTCCGGAAAAGTGAAAAGCAATTTTTTCAGGTAAGTCTGCTCTGTCTCTTGGACTCCCCCAAGAGAAGATGGCTCCAAACACTAAGCTTGAAGACAAGCTAGAAGGTATAGAAAATTTCCGGGCATGGAAATACAGAATTGGTCTCATTCTTGAGGAGAATGATCTTGCTCAGTATATCAAGGAAGAAGTTGCAGAACCAGAAGGAGATGAAGCCAAAGAAAAGCATAGGAAGGATTTGATTAGGGCAAAGAGAATCATAGCTGATTCCATTAAAGACCACTTGATTCCCCAAGTGGCCTCCAAGAAGACTCCCAAGGAAATGTATGATGCCCTAGGAAGAATGTATGAAGGAAAGAACATCAATAGGAAGATGAATCTAAGGACCCAATTGAAGAGTACCAAGATGCACAAAGGAGAATCCATTCAAGACTACTTCTCAAGGGTTTCACAAATCAAGGAACAACTAGATGCAATTGGTGATACTCTTGATGAGGATGAACTAGTGATGACTGCTCTTAATGGCCTCACTAGATCTTGGGAATCCTTCATACAAACCATGTGTGCTAGGAAAGAGAGCATGAAGTTTGATGTAGTATGGGAGGATTGTGTTCAAGAAGAAGCTAGGGTTTCCAACAGAGAAGCTCTTCTCAAAGAGGATGACCAAGCTTTGGCCACCCATACTAGAAGAAGAAGAACAGGTCATCTCAAGAAGGTTGACCACAAAGGATCTCAACACTTCTCTAGAAAGAGAAAAGGACCTTTTCCAGTAAAAGACTTTTCCACAGTCAAATGCTACAACTGTGACAAGCTAGGACACATCTCCAGATTTTGTCCCTCACAAAAGAAGAAGTTTGTCCACAAAAGACACCATGCACACATGGCAGAAAATGATAGTGAAGAAGAAGAAGGGGAAGAAGAGGAAGAAGAAGAAGAGGTAGAGGTAAAGCCTAAAAGGAAAAGAAACAAAGTGAAGAAAGAAGATCCAGAAGAATATGTTCTATTCTCTGCACTCTCTGGATCTGTATCTCCTGGAGAAGATACATGGCTCATTGACAGTGGTGCCTCCAAGCACATGACAGGTCAAAGGAAGACCTTCTCAAATCTTGAAGAAAAGTCTTCCTCACAAAAGGTATCTCTAGGAGATGACTACCAATATCCCATCAAAGGAATTGGTGAAGCTAGCTACAAGCTAGACTCTGGAACACCCTTAAAGATGAAAGACATCTTATATGTACCAGGTTTAAAGAAGAACCTTCTCTCTATTTCAGCACTAGATAAGAAAGGTTTTAGAGTAGCCTTCATAGATGGACAAGTACTCATGTGGTCCAAAGGAAAGACAATTAAAGATGCAGTTGTTATTGGTGAAGAAGAAGGAGGTCTCTATAAACTCAAGGGTCATCCAGAAGCTGCCCTTGCACATGAGATCTCTAGCCCCAGTGAGCTATGGCATAGAAGATTAGCTCACATCAATTATAAATCCTTACCCTATGTAAGCAAGGTAGTCATAGGATTACCAGAATTGAAAGCTGATCATGATGGCTCATGTAAAGGATGTAAGAAAGGGAAAAATATCAAGAACCCCTTTCCCAAGAGTGAAACAAAGACTAAGAACATTTTAGAGCTTATACACTCAGATGTATGTGGACCTATGCCCACCACTTCCTTAAGTGGGTTTGAATACTATCTTTCATTCATTGATGACTATTCAAGGAAAACTTGGATATACTTCCTGAAAGGTAAGAATGAAGTCTTTGGAAAATTCAAGGAGTTCAAGGCTCTAATAGAAAATCTATCAGACAAGAAAATCAAAACTCTCAGAACAGATAATGGCGGAGAATTCACCTCAAAGGATTTTGAGGACTTTTGCAAAGAAGCTGGAATTAGAAGGGAACTAACTACTCCTTACAATCCCCAACAAAATGGGGTGGCTGAAAGGAAAAATAGAACAATCATGGAAGCTGTGAAGACCATGATACATGACCAAGATCTTCCCATGTACTTATGGGCTGAAGCAGCCAAAACAGCAGTTTATGTGCAAAATAGATTATCTCACAGTGCTCTTGAATTCAAAACTCCTGAAGAAGTGTTTACAGGTAAGAAGCCTGAGGTAAGTCATCTTAAAATATTTGGGTGTCCTGTGTACATCCACATTCCAAAAGAAAAGACAACCAAGTTGGATCCCTCAGGTAAGAAGGGAATGTTTGTTGGTTATTGTGAAACTTCCAAAGCCTTTAGAATCTACATACCAGGTTTCCATCATATAGAAATAAGCAGAGATGTAACCTTTGATGAGGAAGCAGCTCTCAAGAAATCCAGAAAGTGTCAACTTGAAGAAGTTTATGAAGAAGACTCATCACCCAGGATCTCAGAGACTGTTCACATCCCTGAAGAAGTTACACCAGAGGATCATGACATGCTGGAACCACAAGAACCCCCTGTTGCAGAATTATCCAGGAAAAGAAGACCAGCATGGGCTAGAGATATTATTCAAGGAGCTGAAAGATATGGTGCTCCTGAAGACTCCACTAGAGAAAGGAAGAAGCCAAAATTGGTATCCAACTACATGGCCTTGATGTGTGATCTTGTGGATCAACTACCTACTAGCTATGAAGAAGCAGCTCAAAAGAAAGAATGGGTAGAAGCAATGACTGAAGAATACCAGTCAATAATGAAGAATGATGTTTGGGACATTGTTCCCAAACCGAAAGATAAAAGTGTGGTTTCTTCCAAATGGATTTTCAAAATAAAACATGCCGCAGATGGAAGCATTGAAAAATACAAAGCAAGATTTGTAGCCAGAGGATTCTCTCAGAAAGAGGGAATTGACTATGAAGAAACATTTGCACCTGTTGCCAGGTATACTTCAATTAGAACTATCATGGCACTTGCATCCATGATGAAGTGGAAATTACACCAAATGGATGTTAAGACAGCTTTTCTGAATGGTGTAATTGAAGAAGAAGTATACATAGAGCAACCTCAAGGGTTTGAGGTTAATGATGGAAGAAATCATGTATGCAAATTGAAGAAGGCATTATATGGGTTGAAACAAGCTCCAAGGGCTTGGTACGGAAGGATTGACAATTTCTTAACTAGCATGGGCTTTACCAAAAGTAAAGCTGACCCAAATCTTTATCTCAAGGTGATGGATGATGAACCAGTTATGTTGCTGTTATATGTAGATGATCTTTTTCTAACTGGAGATGAGAAACAGATTATTGAAAGCAAGAAGAAGCTTTCTTCAGAATTCGAGATGAAAGATCTCGGACTAATGCACTACTTCTTAGGCTTAGAAGTATGGCAAGAACCAAAAGGAATCTTTCTAAATCAAGGTAAGTACACTGTGGAGATTCTCAAAAGATTTGATATGTTGGAATGTAAAGCCATGGCCACTCCCATGGACTCCAACTTAAAGTTGTTAGTTAATGACTCATCAGAACTAGTGGACATAACTTTATATAGACAAATCATTGGATCATTGATGTACTTAACTAATACTAGGCCTGACATATGCTTTGCTGTAAATACCCTAAGTCAGTATCTAGTGGAACCTAGAAAGGTTCACTTAATAGCTGCAAAACATGTAATGAGGTACCTAAAAGGTACAATAGATTTTGGCCTATTTTATGTTGGAAATCATGAACTCAGATTACATGGTTACTCAGATTCTGATTGGGCAGGAAGTGTCTCAGACAGAAAAAGTACCTCTGGCGGATGTTATGGTCTTGGATCTGCCATGATTTCCTGGTTCAGTAAGAAACAATCCAGTGTGGCTCTCAGTACTGCTGAAGCAGAATATATAGCTGCCTGCTCTGCTAGATGTGAAGCAGTATGGCTTCGGAAACTTTTATCTGGAGTGTTTGACTTAGAAATGGATCCCACTGTGATTATGTGTGATAATCAAAGCTGCATCAAGATGACTGAAAATCCTGTATTTCATGATAAGTCAAAACACATAGAGATCCGATACTTTTATATACGAGATATGGTGCAGAAAGGAGCTATCAAGCTGGAGTACATAAGCACTGAGGATCAAATTGCTGATATCCTGACTAAGCCTCTGTCTCGAGTAAAGTTTGAACACTTCCGAGACAAGCTTGGTGTAGTTCAGAAGAACCCTCCTCGAAAGGGGGAGTAGCTCAGTATCTGACAAACAAGCCTATCTCATCAATGATGAGGTTATCTATTTTTTCTGCTCTTATTCACCTAAAATTATTTAGATTTAGGACTCTTATATTTTGATGATAGATGTATGCATGGTTTTGATGTTAGATGTATACATGCTAAATACTTTTGATGATAGACGTATACATGGTTTTGATGTTAGATGTATACCTACTTTTGATGATAGATGTATGCATGGTTTTGATGTTAGATGTATACATGCTTTTGATGATAGATGTATACATGCTTTTGATGATAGATGTATACATGGTTTTGATGATAGATGTATACATACTTTTGATGATAGATGTATACATGGTTTTGATGATAGATGTATACATGCTTTTGATGATGATGATACATGTTGTGATTGTGGTTACACATGTTGTGATGATGGTTATACATGTTTTGATGATGTTGATACATGTTGTGGTTATACATGTTTTGATGATGATGATACATGTTGTGGTTATACATGTTTTGATGATGATGATACATGTTGTGGTTATACATGTTTTGATGATGATGATACATGTTGTGGTTATACATGTTTTGATGATGATGATACATGTTGTGGTTATACATGTTTTGATGATGATGATACATGTTGTGGTTATACATGTTGTGATGATGATGATACATGTTGTGGTTATACATGATTTTGATGATGAGGATACATGTTCTGTCTTGGTGAACATGTGAAGGGATTGGATCATTCCTGGACTTCAGTCCGAAAGAAGAGCCGTAGACGTATGTCTTCGATAATGAAGTTCTTGGTGAACATGTGAAGGGATTGGATCATTCCTGGACTTCAGTCCGAAAGAAGAGCCGTAGACATATGTCTTCGATAATGAAGTTCTTGATGAACATGTGAGGGGATTGGATCATTCCCGGACCTCAGTCCTAAAGAAGAGCCGTAGACATGAGCTCTCCGATAACTGAACGACAGGACTGAATCGTCCCTGGACCTCGGTTCAAAATGTACGTGACAAATCCTAGAATTACTCTAGGTTACATCCAGCATGAAACAGGGCTGGCTCTGTAGTTGTGATACATCCAGCATGAAACAGGGCTGGCTCTGTAGTTGTGATACATCCAGCATGAAACAGGGCTGGCTCTGTAGTTGTGATACATCCAGCATGAAACAGGGCTGGCTCTGTAGTTGTGATAAGGATTGATCATCCTGGAACTTGATCTGGATTGCATCATCCATGGACTCATGTCCTAAAGAGAGCAGGATTGATCATCCTGTAAATATGATCGTATGATGACGATGCTGCTGATCGTGTGATGACGATGCTGCTGATCGTGTGATGATGATGCTGATGATCGTATGATGACGATGCTGCTGATCGTGTGATGACGATGCTGCTGATCGTGTGATGACGATGCTGATGATCGTATGATGACGATGCTGATGATCGTGTGATGACGATGCTGATGATCGTATGATGACGATGCTGATGATCGTGTGATGACGATGCTGATGATCGTATGATGACGATGCTGATGATCGTGTGATGACGATGCTGCTGATCGTGTGATGACGATGCTGATGATCGTGTGATGACGATGCTGATGATCGTATGATGACGATGCTGATGATCGTGTGATGACGATGCTGCTGATCGTGTGATGACGATGCGGATGATCGTGCGATGACGATGCTGATGATCGTATGATGTCGATGCTGACGATCGTGTGAAGATGATGCTGATGATCGTATGACGATGCTGATGATGATGTTGATGTTCCAGTAACTAGTCAAGTTACTGATGATGAAGAATTGAAGAAAGCTTCCGATGATATATAGATTATGTAGTAAATGACTCCTTGCTCCTACAGATGTTGTTATAATATCCTTCTCGTTAAGGGGGAGTGTTGAATATTGTAACTTCTAAGAATATTATATTTGTACATTATTTATTCCGGAGATGTTTCATTCCTCCGAGGTAACCCTACTATGTATCTGGAGATGTTTATTCCTCCAGGGGTTGGTATTAACTAGGGTTATTAGACCCACCATGTGTGGGTCGGCCCTATAGTTATATTTTAGGGGTTATTAGACTTCTCCAGGTGAGGTCGGCCCCAACAGTCTTTTAGTGAGTTGAGAGTCAAGTATAAATAGAGGAGGTGAACTCCTCATTAGTTCATTCACTCACTTGTGGAAGAGTGCGCACTTGTCTGGGAGATCAGCTAAGGAGTCAAAGGAAGGAGGAGCACATCTTGTATTTTGGTTGTTCATCTTATTGAGGAAAGCTTTACTGGGTTTTCTACCCCATGAGGGTTTCCCAGGATATATTGTGTGTCTATCTTGTGATTATGCTTCTTTCAGTGATCTTGCTTGGCTATTTGGTTTAAACTTAACATAATAGATGCCCCCTGATGTATGAGGTTTGGAGGGTATTGTAGGGGCGATAATGCATCATCATTTCTTTTGTATTCTCTCATGTTCTTGGAATTTCTCAAGTGAGTGTGGATAGAAGGTTCCCGTGGGGGAATATTGTTGGTGATGAACAGTGAAGCTGTAACAAAGAATTGTGTTTTACACAAACGAGGCGAGCATACCCATGCACGTGAAAATATGTCAAGATGACTACAATGATAGGAGACCGAGGGGTCAACTCATAATACTGCTGGTACATGGATGAAGGCGACTTCAATCCATGTGAGAGTAAATGAACTTGTAAATGATGTTATAGGTGTCGAAGAAGCAGAGCTATTGATGACCATATAATCCCACGGGGGTGGGGGACCATGATACTAGTGAAGTTGTTGAATAGAGAACCTCATTGTACTGCTACTACCATGATTTGTAAATGTGAACACTGCTACCTTCGAAACGTACAACTCTCCTTAATGTGATAGATGTATTGAGGTCGACCATAGGAAATACCACTAAGTAAGGGAGCACTGATGACTCTCCCTACTTAGTTCGAGGTGATCCCTTATGTTGATTGAAAGGGACCCCAAGATACAATTGCAACTCTCATAATATGGGGATTTGATGTCGATAAGAGTTGAAGTACATGATAAGGCGAGGGTCTTATCTTGAGAACCAAGATCATTTTGTAACCAACTGTAAGAATGATAGACCTGACACAAGACTAGCTGATAAGCGTGGGGCTCATAAATTCCTTTGATCGATGTCAACTTAGGGAGTAACTCACAACATTCTTCAAAATAGAGGGATAGAAAGTAACAAAGGGAGACAAATTGCAGATGAAGGTTTTTGTTGGAGACACGACACCGAGGGTGATCGAAAAAATTGACAATGTTGGGGATATGGAGACTCAACAACATCGATCAAAGGTGACCAAGGGTTACTACCAAAATAATTATGGTGTTCCCACGGTTTTGAGTAGAGATGAGAACTGCTTGTGGATAAAGAATCAATGGTGGGGTCCCCACGGTTTTGGGTGTGTTGGGGGACCAATTTGACGATGGGTGGGCTTCCCACGGTTTTGGGTGAATCAGGAAATCAATTTGTTGATGGGTAGAGTTCCCATGGTTTTGAGTGGATCAGGGAACCTTTTCCGTTGTGGTGTGATGGTTGTTTGTAGAGGTGAAGAAGGGTGCCCCATGAAGCAATGCCATGCAGATTATCCCCGTGGGAATAACTGGATAGAATTGGTTTATGCGGAGGGTGGGCGACCCATTGTTGTCTTCGTGGGGTGATGATACGAAGAAGAGTGGAGAGGGTAGATTTATAATGGAGGTATGAGTGGTCAAATGTGCTTCTCGATCGTAACATGTGCCAAGGAATTTGATAGTATCGACTACTGAAGGTGGGGGAGTAAATGCGCAACAATAAAATGATGCACTATGGGTTAATTGTTTCAAGCTGGATCAGATTCCTTGAGCTTGTGGGGGTTTGACGTCATGTGTGCCAAATTATGACAGGGATGCAATAGTGCACACTCCCATGGGGGAAATATGTTATCCTCGGTAATGACATTGATGGCACATCTTTATTGGGAATGAGGACCCTATGGTTATTAGCCGAAATATTGGGAAATGCAATGTAAATAGAGGGAGAACATTGCCTATATGCCAGTTTTGGAATGATACATGTGAGGTGAGCCCTGTGCCATTGCTGAAAGGGTGAAGTCTTAGTTTTTTGTTATTGTCTTGCACACATGGTGTAGATACCCAAGTGTAATAGAGATTGCGACAAAGGTGTTGACAATGTAGAAATAATAACCAACAACATAATGCACCTGTAGAGTGCGCGTGGATAAGGGATAGAAACATTTTAGGTACAACTCGTTGACAAGGCTCTTGAGGGTTATTCCTTCAGGATTGGTTAAGTTATATGCGCCTTTGGGTAGGAATTTCTTGACAATGTAGGGTCCTGTCCATTTAGATACAAATTTACACGGTCCAGGTTTGGTGTCCTTTTTTGGCATTGAAGACTAGGACAAAGTCTCCCTTGTTAAAGGTGTGAGGTCAAACTTGGTGGTCGTAGTGCGCTTTTGAGAACAACTTCATAATATCATTCTATTGGAGCGAGTCCCTTCATTCTTCATCAAGGTGTTCTAAAGTAAACAACCATTGTTCAAGAGTAGTATTGGGCAACAACTCCTCAGCTGATTGGAGTGTAGGTATTTGGCACTCAATGGGTAATAAAACTTCTACTCCATGCACAAGGTGAATTGGGGTAAATATTGTGGTCATTTTAACCGAGGTCCGATATGCCCATAAAGTGGGAAATACCATATGATGCCAATTGGATTTGTTCTTATTCACCGTGCGTTGAAGCATGGTTTTGAGAAATTTGTTCACGACTTCGACTTGGCCATTAGCTTGAGGATAGTAAGATGTTGAGAATTCATGCTTGAATCCTAACAAATTAAGTGATAACTCCTCAGAAGTCCGATTATGGAAGTGGGTGCCATTATTAGAAACTAACTACTTTGGAACTCCAAATCCTGAAATGACATGATTAAAGAAGAATCGTGAAGCAGCGGTGCTCGTGCAATCAAATGTAGGCATTGCTTCGACCCGCTTGGTGAAGTAATTGACTGCCACTACGATATATTTGTGACCTTGTGCTAAGGCCGGGAGACACTCCATGAAATCAATTGTCCATTTGCAAAACGATTCGATGGTGATTACTAGATGGAGAGGGGTAGGGGGTGACTGTGTCTTATAATAGGAAAATACCTAACAATTGGCACAACTTTTAACAACGTAAACACAATCCTTGAACAATGATGGCCAAAAATAACTTGCATGGAATATTTTTTGGGTGGTTTCAAGCCCTGAGAGATTGCCACCGCATGCCTCACTGTGATAGTCATTGAGGACCTGCTTCACTTCGTCATGTGACACACAACGTTGTAGGATAGTATCCACCCTGCAACGATACAAGACACCTTCGAGGAGAAGATATCTTGGAGCTTGATGGTGTATGCATCGACGATCATCATGAGACAAGTGAGGGGCGAATTTATGATTTTGGAGATATGTCAGGATATTGATGTACCATGGATCATCGTTGGCTATGAGGAAAATATGTTCATCAGGTAATTGGTTAATCATAGGTTCTCCCGGGGTAGTGGCTGGGAGGTCGGTGATGAGCTCATCAAGAGCCAAGGATTTTTTGCTTTTAGGGATAACAAAATCGAGGTTGAATTCTTGGATAATAACAATCCAACATGCAAACTTATCATTAATGAGTTGGCGGCTAAGTATGTACTACATTGGATTAGAGTTTGCGATCACTATGGTTTTGCGTAGTAAGATGTAATGGCACAATTTTTGTACTGAGAGGATCACGGCTAGTGCGAGCTTCTCATCATGAGAGTAGTTGAGTGTTGATCCTGCCAACATTTTGTTGATGTTGTAAATGACATGTTCATTGTGACCTTCAGCTTGTTGGACCAAGATGCTTGCAACAATGGAATATGATGCTGAGATATAGAGGTTAAAATATTTGTCAAATTCTGGTGGGGAGATGAGGGGTGAAGAAGCCAATGCTTTCTTTAGTGCGTCGAAAGAACTTTGGGCTTGTTCATCCTAGTGAAAAGGGATGTCTTTCCTAAGCAGACGTAGAAAACCGTGTGCTTGAGAGGCCTAATCAGGAACGAAGCGATGCATGAAATTATCCTTCCCTTGAACACTTTGAAACTGGCCTGGTCTTCCCAGGAGAGGTAAGTCAAGGATGGCTTGGACTTTGTATGGGTCTATGGTGATTCCTTCTTTTGAAATGATGAATCCTAATAACCATCTTGCAGTGACACAAAACACACATTTTAGGGGATTTAATTGTATGTTGTACCTACGACACCGCGTGAAGATGGTGCGCTGGTCGCGAAGGTGATCACACCGTTTTTTGGATTTGGCAATTAGGTCATCGAGGAAAACCAAGATGATATGGGATAGATCATTAAAAACATATTCCATATCCCTTTGGAATGTGGCTCCAACATTCTTTAACCTGAAAGGCATCACCCTATAAGCAAAGGTTCTCCAGGGTGTTGTAAATGTCGTTTTGTACTAATCCAGGGGGCAGATCCGTATTTGGTTATAGTCGGAAAATCCATCCATGAAGGACAAAATTTCCCTACCCGCACATGAATCGACAATATTGTCAATGAATGGGGTGGGGTAATTTTCATTAGGGCATGCTAGGTTGAGATCGTGAAAATCGATAAATACTCGAATGGTGCCTTGCTTTTTGTTTACTGGGATAGGGTTGGAGACCCATGACGTATAAGCAATTGGGAAAATAAATATGGCCTGAAGGAGTTTTTCGATCTTAACCTTGATAGTTGAGGTTTTAGAGGGATGGACCGATCATTGTTTCTATATAATTAGGAGTGCATTGAGCCCAAGTGTCAATGTGATGTTCAATAGTTGAAGGGTGTAAGCCAGGCATTTCTTCATAAGACCATGCGAAAACATCTCAAAATTGTTTAGAGAGAGAGAAGTCACTGACTTCTTGTGGTGAGCATGACGCACCAATTGAGATGTTTTCGACTGCTGCTAGTGTGATGAAAATATCAACCTTAATCATGGGATAAATGTTAACTAGATTGTCGTCTTCAAAGGCATCAGGGGTTGGGATGGGGTTTTTGAACCAATCGATATGACTAGGAGGTAGGAAATATTTTGATTCAATGGTGTATTACAGGGCCACCTAAGTGATTAGTTGGACAGGGCCGGGGACAAAATATGAACGATGATGGAGGTCATCCCAAGGGGGCTCATCTAAATGCATCAACTCCATTATGCGATCTCCCAGTTGGGTGGGGTCAACATAGGAGACACTATCACTTGGTGGGAGGGGTGTCGAGTCAATATGAAGGATATACACATAGCGGGTGAGGCTTTGTTGAGGAGGAATAATCTCCTCTTGAGGGAGGACCAGAGGGTGGTGTGTTTCTTCTAGTTGCAGTGTGGATTTGAGATCCATGTCGGAAAGTGATGATGGAGTGTCATCAAGGCTGAGTGGGAGAGAGACAAATGGTATGTCGATTTCCTCAACGTCATCGATAGAGTTGCTTTCTTTTTCAAATACCGTGGGAAGGGTGGTTCCCAAAGAAGTGAGGTTATTAGATAAGCACTTATGTGCTACACAAAGTGTGCGTAATGCACCCAACAAAGGACACTAGAAGGAATGGCGAGTCAACAACCTGCACGATCTGTATGGGCGAGTAGCATAGGATTGATTGAAAACAATGGATAGACTTTGGGGACATCGAGGAGACAGTTGTTGATCAGGGAGTGGCAGGTGTGATTTTTCCAGTTTAAATTATTATGAAGCACTGTCACTATTGGTATGTATGTTATTGTTGTGACAAATTTTATGGAAGTCATTTCCTTTGTTTGAGGTGAAGGACTCTCAACCAAAGGGCTGGTGAGGCAAATGGTCTCCAAAGCGTCCTAAAACTGAGGGAGGTTAGGACATTGGTGCGTATAATGCCCAAATTGAGAGCAAATTGAACACACATGATTGGTACATAGCAACTTGGACTTAGTTGTCGTATGGGGCGAAGATGAGGATGAAGATGTGCCCCTTGCTATCATGTGTGTCTCATGCATCTCAATAACAAGGGTATTAAGCAGATTCCTGAGATCCGACAAGGTGGGGCACGGGTTGTTCGCATGGCCTTGTTTCCCACATAGGGAACATGGTGGAGTGATCCTGGTTGTAGGAGTAGTGGTTGTCATTAATGGGACTTTTAACCATTGTTGGGTTATTCCCCCTGCTTTAGGCTTGGAGACTGCCGATGAAGGTTCGGGGAGAGGATTGGTGATGATGGGTGCTTTCAACTTAGGTTGTACAATGCCCCCATCGGTGGGTTTAGCAACATCTGATGATGGTTTAGTCACATATGTCGTAGGCCCGACGTTTGGTACAGATGGTGTAACTAGACTAGATGTCATAGCAACCGAGAGAAGGACAAACTCATAGTGTGGCACTAGTTTTAAGGCCATTTATGGGTATGGTGGAGAGAGGTACCATGTAGGTATACCCACAATGATCCAAGTTTGAGTCAACTAATCCATAACTGACGTCACTTGCACTCTCGTGGGGGGATACAAGAATGGTATTTGAAAGATGGGAGGTACTTATGGACTCAACGTTTGTTCAACGCCATGACTCATCAGAGGTGTTGATGATGATGACAATGGGGTTGGAGAAGCATTTTGAGAGGTGAAAATGGTGCACATAAGGCCATTGGTCGATGCAGGGATTTCAGGCGAAGGACCTAAATATACCCCTATCAAGTTGGAGTCCTTGTAAACTCGTGGGCATATATCAACATAAGGGGATTGATTGGTGCCGGTGACAATGGGAAGCACGCTTTCGGGGTTGGTGTTGGTATGAGGGTCATAGTAATTGAGCTGGTTGAGGGTGACTATCTTCCCATTAAAGGGAAACATCATGATGTGGAAGATCGAAGAGGAAACCGACTTCATGGTGTACATATAGCTATGACCCAGAAGGATATTGTAGTCAAGTTGTGCATCGATTACTTCGATATCGATCATGACCATTTTTCCCCCTAGCTCAATAGGGAATTTATGGTACAACCCCCTAGGTTATGATGGTCTCCCATCATATGCGCGAAGGGCGATAGATGAGGGAACAAAATCCAGTGAGCCCAATCATTTCTAGACATTAGATGACGTGATGCATGTGAATGCGCCTTCATCGATAATGCACCGATAAATTATAATGTCTTTTATTGTAACTGGAACTTGGAATGTGATTGACAAGGGTAGTTGTGGTTCACTTTTATCGAGATCAAAGGTCATAAGGTGCAATTTCAAAGGGTTAATGATGCTAAGTGCATTAAGTAATGCCTTTTGTTGAGTTGGGAAAGACTATAGCACTTCTAACGTGGACATGGTAGTTGGTGACTGAGCCAACTCATCCACAATACCGTAGTTGTGGGCATCTTTCATATGACGAATATGGGGGGTGCGCCTATGTGGTACCTTTGGGATCCTTAGGATTTGTTCACCACTTGGGAATGTTATTTGCAAATCCCCCCCAAGGGATAGGTACATCCTCCACTTGGGTGGATTCAGGCCCACCATATCCGTTGGCTTGAGTTTGTAGGTTAATGTCTATCATGTTCATGTAGATGTTCTGAAAGGAACCATTGCCAAGGGGGAGGGGATCCAACCGTTGAGTAAAAACTACTTGATTGGAAAAGGGTTGCTACAAGACAATGATTTAGGGTTATGGAACACTAGGTTCCCGAGGAGGATTCATGAATGCCTTTTTCTTGGCTTCCACCAATTGTTGATAGTCGGGGATGAGTGGACAATGGTGAGTATAATGATCATACTCGCTACAAATCGAGCAAGAATAATTGGTCCTCAGGTTAGCATGTTTTCCTTGTTTGGGGGGGTTATTAGCCCTCGCATTCTGGTTACCTTGGTTTTGGTTTTGTTAGGGAGGGGGGTTTTCCCCTTGTCCTTGCTGTTGGTTCTGTTTGTTCTTACCTTTCTTCTTCCCCTGAATTGGAGGGTTCTGGGGATTTGTAGTGTTCAATTGCTTAAACTGTTGAGCTTGTTGTGCAAAATAAGGTTGTACTAAATTGACCCCCATGTGTGGCATGGGTGCAGCACCAGGAGGACATGAAAATGGGTAATAAGAATTATACCCTTGTGGTGGGATATACGTGGTTTGTGCTCTTTACGATGTGGATGTAGGAGCGGATTGTGCCATTTGTGCTGGAGGTACTGTTGATACTTGGATTGCAATGGGATAGGTTGGAATGTAAGGTCCATATTGTAGCTGACCAAACTGAGGATTTGGTGCAGATGTAGGGTGTGCCGACACAGGAGGAATGGGTGGGTACTGCGGTGCCATATTGAATGGCATCATAGTTGGAGGAGGGGGAACCTTTCCTTATTGGGAAATGGACCAAATAAGCCCACCCGCTCAATGTGACGAACCTGTAAGTGAGGGATCCAAAGAGAAATGACGAGGGGCATTAGGTAGGATAATGTATAAGTAACCAGATTATGCATCAATGAGATCGAAATGCCAATCCTTCATCATGGCCTCTTCCTCAGTTTGGGGCAACGAGGTCACCAAATCCTTTGCGATTGTGGGTTGGAGTGATTTGATGAACCAATTCAACATGAAATGAGGTTGTATGTCGATTTTTGCACAATGTGCGTCATCTACACCACTCATGGATATGGTCCTCTATGTGGGTAGAGGTATTGTGTCGAAATTCTATGAGAATTTCAAGACCAAGGTCATGGCGAATGGGAAGCTAAAAGTATGTGAGAAATATGGTGGTCGTTGGGTGACATAGGTTGATCCTGGTAAGTTCACATACCATTTTGTAGTCTTTCCTATAAGGGTTTGCTGAAAGAGGTGAAGCCTCACCAAGTATTCCACTATGCTATTGGAGGAACATCGTAAGTGGAATGACATGACGTGGTTTGATGGATCATCTCCCTGTTTCCCTTCAAAGTTAGGGATATCCAAGGGGATCTTATCGGGCATAGATGGCCATGCTATATCATGTGCTATAGGACCATTGATCAGTTTGGCCAGATCAAGGATATTTAAGCTAGCCATGAAAGGGAGGTTGGTATTAGGTCCCGCCATTGTATGTTGTGTGTTGTTTTCTTGAGGGGGAGAATGGGGTATATGTGGCGGTGATATCTGTCTATGATGGGAAGATGAGGATACTGTATGTCCTCCCCCCAAAGAGGGAGAAAATGAAGATGGGTTTCCTCCGAGGGGAGGAGATAAAGGGGGGCCTCTTCCATAGGAGGGTGAACCAAAGGGGTCTAATCTATCTCCAAGGGTAGAAAATGAAGGTATTCCTCTTCCACAAGAGGATGAAGCAAAAGGATCTAAATTTTCTCCGAGGGGATAAAATGACTCAAGCAAGGATCGACCTCACCATGTTGATTCTATCAAAGTTTCCTAGTAGCAGCCTCGACTAGAGTATATCCCTCGTGAACCATGGGGAGAAAGTGGGAAAACACCCCTCGAGAGAGGGGAAAGGCCTTACATTATACGAGATTTCCTTAGGGGGTTTTGTTCTTCAATGATGGAAGTTTAGTGACAAAATGAAAGTGATAATGAAAATAAACACAGTTGAACAAATGCAAAAATATGCCAACCACAACAGATGAAAAATGGTTCAAAGTGAGTGATATGTGCTATGTTGGTTTAGTGCAAGTGCTCCCACATGTAGGTTCTTTTTAATTACAAGTTAGTGAACTTGTATTAAAAAGAGAATAAATGTAAATTCCCTACAGAGCTAACATCTTTCCTCTCAAATGTAATTGGGCCTTCCAAAAGTACAATGGTTGGTGACAATGGGATCCACACAACGATTGACTAGTGAAGGTAAGAAATAGTCAATTATACCGGTGATGGGGCTATGTCCCGAAAGAAATTGGCAGCATTTCCCAACGACAATACCTAACTTCAGAAGTCAATTGCACTCACAATCGCTCCTTGGTGATATCCTAATTTTGGTCACTAAGATACCCACGTCAAGTGTGGATAAGTGGTTTTGCCTGGGTGGTATAGTGTCACATCCACAAAAAGATGAGTGACTCTTTGGGGAGGGAAAGGCATCTATACCTCGAATTTCACATCTTTGGGCACCAAGCCTTCTTATCCGGGTTGTCTTTTGACACTTACTAATAGGAGGATTTAAAAGTACCGTATAAGTCAACAATGATATGTTTCTATAACTTAATGAAAATATATTGGTGGGCATTAATGGATGCCTAGCCCAATCAGTCCTAACCGAACTATAAATTTGATTGTGACCTCCTGCAAAGGAATTTAGTTGGTTGAGAATTACAAGTGTTGATTTTAAGGTTCTAAATTCACTTAAGGAGTGTAAGAGAGGTATTTCACAATCCTACTTCTTTCTTATCCATCAAGATCCCACGAGGTGCGAGATGGAGAGCATATTCAAAGTAAGAGAGTCTTTAAGTCTCTTAGTGTGTGCTAGTGGAGACAAATGTGTGTAATAAGAAAATGATATTGTTGTTGCAACTAACTAAAGAGCTTAAAGTAAATGCAAATGTAGTTTCTACTTTAACTCAAAAAATGCTAAAGGTGCTTACAACTAAGAACAATACTTATGAAATTGAAAAGTGTGCAATGGTGGTATTTCACAGTTCTCTCCTTTTTCTAATTCACCAAGATCACATGGAATGTGAAGTGAAGAGCATACTTTGGGAGATTAGAGTCTTTAGGTCCTTGATTGTGTGCAAAAGTGGATTTACACAACTTTGCCTAAAACATGAGAAATAAGAAAATAACAAGCATGATGTCTTGAATACTAGTAATGTCTACGAGGCCCGTTGAAAGTCTCAAAGTATTTTACCTTGGTAAATTTCAAGAGAAGACCTCTTTACTTTGTAATATTGGGATAGGTGAGCTAATTACTAAATAAAAACTAACTATTGCAAGTTAATTTGGTTCTGGTTCATTAGTGAGTAGTCAAGATTGTATGCAAAACTGATAAAAAGCAAAGTAAAAGATAGTATCACGGGTTTTCCTGATATAAATGTGATAGTGATCTAGGTGAATCTGAGAATGCTCAAAAATCAAAGTTCTTGAATGTCGATTTAAATAGAACCATTGTGTAGAGCTCGACGATATATTTACAACGGTGCTTGAATCACCTCAAACTAATGTCGTATGAGGAAGATATGTCCTTCTGAAGTTTTGATGGAACAAACAAAAGTTGTAAGAGGGTGCCACGTGGTAGGCCCATAGACTACCACGTGGCAGGCTGTACAGTCGAGGTAGATGATAGGTGGAAAGAACGTATAGTCAATACGATGACATGGCATGATGATGTGGCATGGTTACATGGCATGATGGCATGGCATGGTGAAGTGGCACATGACTGGGCATTGATGATGTGGTAGCGATAAATGATTGGATGCCACATGGACCAATCACATGGTGTCATATGGCATCTCCCCATGGCCTCCTCAATTTGCATGCAAGTGGTTCACATGGTTCAACGTATTGTATTTATATGGTTTGTTTTATAGATGGTTTTAACTATATATATTTATATGGTTTGTTTTGTATATTATTTGTCTTATATGGGATTTCAACCCTGGTCTTTGGGGCATAATTGCAAAAAATTAACCAATATGCCAACAACTTTGGTTATGTTAACTAATGAAAATTAATATATTTGTTATGAAGTTAATATGGTTGTAACAAAAAAGATTCCCTTTGGGGGCTATAAAAGGAGACGCATCCTCACTATTTGGTCATAAAATTTCAAAGTGAAGTTCTTGAAGATAGGTTGGAGTGAGCTTTTCTTGAGAGGCTTGACATGAATCCCGATGTGAGATTTGTATAATGCCGAATATAGTCTTATTTTGCGTGCCAAGGGGGGTCCTTGAGCACTTGAAGAAAACATAGGCAATTTTATAGTCGATTTTCTCAGAATTTTGAGGGGAGTCTGATTCTAATGTCTGTTTCAACATCTAAGCAGTGGATTTGCAGGGCATTGTCTTGATGTACGTGCCAAAGGGGGTCTTTGAGCACTATGTCCAAGTATGGTCAAGTTTATACTCGTTCTTCTCGATTTTTCGAGAGCATCTCAGTGGTGAAGTACATTTGTGCATTCGAGCCACAGATTTGGAGGGTGTCTCCAAAATGTGTATTGTAAGTGACCATTGTAATTGTTATGATTTGAGCATTATAATAGAACGGTCTCACTAGTTGAGAGTGGACCCGGAAACGTAGCCAGGAGGTTTGGTGAACTCTGTTATCAAGGTTGTTATGGTGTTCATATCTTATTCTCTTAATATTTATGCAATTACATTTGCATTTTCTTTATGCAAGTTGAAGAGGTTTGGTTAAGTAAGTTCACTTTCATGCGAAGCACACCGTCAATAAAAGGTTCTTGGTTTTAAGGAAAGTGGATTATTATAGTCATTTTCGAATGAAGTGAAATCCATACTAACCATCCACTTTCAGATCATCTAGTAGCATGAGTTTAGCCACTATAGATGCGCTAATAGTGCGGTTACAACACATAATAGTTGTGCTAAAGGAGAGTAGATTACTGTTCAGAAGAAAGGAGAAATTTTGCGCAGTAGCTCGCGACTATAGAAGAAAAATCCATGCTGGTAGCATGCTCGAGGTGCCGAGAGCTACGTTACTGTGTAAATAGAAATTATGTCCCAAAGGAGACTAAATTCCAGGAATGAAAGGTATGGACCTATTTTCCTGCACAAGATAAGAACCCAAAATTAGCTATTTAGAAAATAAAAACCTAGTTAAAGATAAATGAAAAAAAATAAAGTGCATTTGCCATAAATACCGTTGTGGGAAAATTTGCACAAAGGTGTGCAACCCTTCCCATGTTGGAGGGAAGCCTTTGAGGTTGTTGACAAGGCCTAGTATTGTGTTACTAAAAACAAATGTGAATGACTCCAAATTGATCCTGCAAGGTTCTTGTTAGTAAAACAAAACAAAACAAAACAAAAAATTGAAAATAATTTGAAACAAAACAAATGGAGTGAGAATATGCAAGCCACAATAAGAAGCAAATGCTAGAACCAATTTATATTGCCCAATGATCAAGCTTGTTACATGTAGTGTCACCTAGGAGGTGTGGGATTCAAGGGAAGCCAACAATCTCCCTTAGGGAGTTCCTTTTTGTCCACACTAAATGCTAAATAACTTGAAAAACAATGGGAGAAACACTTTCCCCTTAGATGAAGGTGGCAAGGGAGCTTGAGGAATACTAGCAGGTGTGGGAAGAGGTTGAATAAGTTCCAATGCAATTCCAACAACATAACATTGCTCTAAGTTTCTCTTCTTAGATGCATGCCCATGGCTTCCTTTTATAGGACAATAGGTGGTCAAGAAACATCTAGATCCAAGTGTGAACCCCATCACCTCATGAAGTAGCTATAAGGTACATAAAGGGGGCTATTCAATGCTTGAAGAGCCAAATTCGAATTTTAGTTGGTGAGGAGCCTTCATGAGCCTTCAGTGTGTGGCTAGTGGTTGAGATCCCGTTGTTTTTTTATAGTCAAACAGATCTCGAAGTAAAATATGTGATATGCAAGTGCGAGCATAGAATTGATAACATGCGCAGTAGTGCGGGATAACATGGATGTAACCACACTACCTATTCTTTTGACTATCATTTGACATTTTGGATTCATGTTGTTTGTTGGATCTGATGAGGACGTCTTTGGTGGGCTGCATGCTATATGTTGATGACGCCTTATTGCAAAATTATCCAAAATGTCATATGTGTGGGAAATTTAGGCGTTAACTGGAAAAGTAGTGTGGAATCTTTCAAATGTTGAATGCAGGGTTGCAATTGCAAGATTGGATAGAATATGGAACATAGCCGAAGTAAAATTCTGGAGGTTCAATTGGATTTGTGAAAAATTGGGGGAAAGATATAGTTTGCATGCTAAATTTTTGACGAAATGCCCCTAAAGAATTCATGATTTTGAATGTCTGGTTGGCATTTTCATAACCAACATAAGAGAAGGCATGAGCGTTGCTGATAAAAGAAATTTGTAAATGGGAAAAAATTGACTTTGAGAAATATTGGTAAAGTTTGAATGTTGTAAGGAAAATATATTTCTATCAATCGATAGAAAACTCCCATTTTTTAGAAGGGCCATGTGTAATTCCATGGTATCCATCTATTTGTGGGAATTAAAATTTATATATTTATGTAAAATTTGATGTGGAACCCAAGAATACAACGTGGACATGAGGTATGACATGGAGGATCCATGTGGATTTGAGCATATTGTTAGGATATTTAGACACTTAGGAGTTAGTTAAGATCAACTTGTGTAATATATCCGTTAGGGATAGTGTGTTTCATTAGTATGCATTTGTAAATACTTAATCCGACGGTCACGATATGTTCCCGACATAGAGTGATCTGACGGCTCAACTTCTCTTAGATCAAACCTAACCTTGATCCGTGGCTTAACACCCGATTGGTCCATGACCTCTATTTAAAGAGCATGGAGGGTCATTGTTTAGTTGATCGATTATCAAAAGCTCATTTGTAACTTTCTTTCTTTGCATAATAAATTGTCCCGTAGAAGCTATTTGGCCGGGGCCGTGGAGTGTTTCCCTCAAGAGGGTTTAAACCACGTGAAAACATCGATGTGTTGATCTGTGATCTGTTTGTGTGAAGTGGTTTCTCTTGGTGTTCGGTCCTTTGGTAGTACCCTGTGTACCCGAACAAATATAAGTGGTAGTGCCAGGTGGGTTCAAATGCATGGGTGGCATCCACGTAACAAGGGTGGAAATTGGGTTATGTTGCAAATGACCTAGATTAAATCAAACCCCTAAGATCCATGGTTCATATTTTTTCACACCACGGTAAGTGATCGGATTATAATGGAGGGGACCTAAGTGGGAATAATTGAGATTTCATTAATGCCATGAGATCAATACCTCATGATTGTTCATGTTGGGAAAAGTGATTGGGCCATAACACAAGGGGTCATTGCATGAATGACTAAGATTTCATTGAGCCCATGATATCAACAAATTGTGATCGTTCACTCTGGGAATAGTGATTGGGTCATAACATGAGGGGTCCATGTGTGAACAACTGAGATTTCATGGGGCCCATGATTTCAACAAAGCATGATTGTTCACGTTGGGAAAAGTGATTGAACCATAACACAAAGGGTCACCGCATGAATGGTTGAGATTTTGTCGGGCACACAATATCAATAGATCATCACTTTTCATGATAGGAAAAGTGATTAAACCATCATACAAGGGGTAAAATAAAAAATGACTTAGATTTCATTGCATTAGACAAATCAATGATCCATATCTCTTCCTGGGACTTGGTAAAGGTAAAAGGTGGTTGATATACCTTTTAGTGTGAATGGACCAAGTCATTTCAGGATATGAGAATATCAACCCATATCTCATCATGCCGCATTGGGAAATAGGATCAAGGAGAGAGAAGGGAATGCATTAAAAGGTCAAGATTTGATCAAGAGTTAAATATATGTCAATGTGGATAGATTCATGATGTTTAAAGTAACTCAAGGATATGGAGGATCTGGGTCAAGGGGAATATGACATGGCATACCCTACAAGTGACATGTAGATTATAGGTGGGCACCCATACTGCCACGTGCAATGCCACATCAGCGTCATTCCATGTTAGCAATTGATTTTTTTTTTGTAGCCATATTCTTATTTTGGGCATAACATGAGTATATTGAGTCATAATTTGACGGAATTTTCAAGATAAGTCCATAGTGAGGAGGACTACAACTATGCAAAAATGGGTGTTGGCATGTTCTAGTCCAGATTTCAAAAAGTGGAGGATTAATATCTTTTGAATCCCTAAACCCAACTCTTTGACGAGGGTTATGTTAATGATGAAATTTGAATAGTGTAGTCTGTGACTAGGCATGGAGATACCAAAGTGGAGGATTTCGCTGAATTCGAATGGGTTTGGAGTGGAGATGCCAAAATATACTATTCATGAAGACTTGTTGGCGATTTTGGAAAACTTAGAGGAGGTAAAATTAATCCAATAATTCCAACTAGAAAAAAATATTTAGTCAAGTTTTTACCTTCTCAACAATCTAAACAACCTTGTTCAAGTGAAGTTTTTCCAGTTTCACTCCATTTGTGAGATAGTGGTTTTCGCTAAAAATTCTAAGTTTGGAAGAAGAACACGAAAGGACAAAGTAGGAAATTCCATAATTATGTTATGACCCTCACTGGGTGTGTAATGGGGGGCCAAAGGGCCCATTAGAATAACAGTGGAGGCCATTCAATGTAAAGTGGACTAGGTCCACTGTAATGAGATCCCATTACATTTATTCACTAATTAATACCATAGTGGGCCTTATTTAATAATAACAAACATAGTGGACCTATCCCACTATATATAGAATGGCCTCCACTATTATTCTATGGGCCCTTTGGCCCCATTACACCCCTAGGGATGGTCATAACAAATTATGTAGAAATTAACTAGAGCATCAAATTAGTGATCTGGAAGTTTTTGAGTACTCACAATCGTATGTTCTATCAGTGCCCAATACAAGACTTTTCTTAATTCCCCCCATATTTTATTCTACAGGTGGCAGAAGTTGGTCCCTAAGATTAAGTCCAAAATTGGACAAAATTGATAACTTTGGAGGGTTGTAACTTTTAATTCCGAGCTTAGAAATGTGTGTGATTATAGATATTGGAAATATAGCCAGTTGAAGAAAAGAAAAATAAAAAAATGGAGAATTTATTTACATCCTTTTAGAAATTGAACAAAAAATGGGTCTTCAGGCCTGATTTGACAAATATGACAAATGGGTAGTTTCTAGGATTCTTATATATATATTTATATATGGGCGTGTGTGTGTATGAAAATTTGTTTAGAATTTTGGAAATAAAATCTATATAAAAATTTAATTATATAAACACATTGCAAATACAATGTTGCATTAGATCTAATTGTAGATCAGAGTTTTCAGTTTAGTACCAAGGAGGAAAATGGAAGAAGGGTGTTGTGGAAAAAATTGTACAATGTGCACTCGTCCACTTCGTAAGGGGCTAGGCCTTGTAGGTTGCAGCAAGGCCTCAATCCTTGGAACCCCTATGGGGTGTGAGTGGTTGTCCTCCAAGTGATCCTACAAGAGATTGTGAGTGCAATTCACATAAAAAACAAAGAAATATGCATAATAAGGAAAATAAAAGAGATGGCAGGAGAATGCAAAATCCAATAACAATCCAAGATATGCAATGGTCAAGCTATACAACACCTAGGAGGTGTGGGCTTCAAGGGAAGCCCACAATCTCCCTTAGGGAGGCCCTTTTTGTCCAAACTATATGCTAAGCAATGATAGAACAATGGAGAGGAACTCTTGCACCTTAACGGAAGGTGGCAAGGGATCTTGAGAATGCTTACAATGATAGGAAGAGGTGGGATATGAAGAAGCTCCAACACAAATATAGTAGCATAACCTTGCTCTTGATTTCTCCCTACAAAATGCATGCCAATGGATTCCTTTTATAGGCAAAGAGGTGGCCAACAAACAACGAGATCCAAATGTCAACTAATATCCTCCATGAATTAGTTCCCAAGTACACCAAGGGGGATATTTAATGCCACCAAGTGTGTGAGGGTTTGAATTTTGCCTAGGATAAAAGCTAACTAAAACACCCTAATTTTCTGGCGAATTTGGAATACAAATCGGTTAAAATTATGGTTGGAAATTGCTAATTCCATAATTTTGAAATTTCAGCAATTGGGATTGTCTGTCCTAGACTAAATGCCCAATTTTAAAACTACCCAGATCACCGAAATTGTGATTTGAGCACTCCAAATTGCTATTTTGGCAAGAATTGTTCTACCGAATTTTGGCGAGTCGGGGGCGTTTTAGTTAACCCTTATACAACTTCGTTGAATTTGGGATCTTGGAGGTGTTGGAGCCTTAAATGCACTGCAGGAAGTTGGTGGCCCCGCCGTTTTGACAATAGCGCAACTATCGAAGGAATATTTGCGCGGTTTTAGTGCGGGCATTGTTTTGATAACCTGCATTATAGCGCGGGTTGACAGTGTATTAGCCGCGCGACCCCTTCTTTTGACTGGTTTTTTTGGCACTTTCGGACTCGTACTTATATATTTTGGATCTATTGAGGATGCCTATGGTGGAATGCATTCTCTATGTTGATGATGCCTTACTAGAAGAATCGCCAAAATGACGCATGTGTGCGAAATTTAGGCGTTAACAGATTCTCCCTAATGTATGAGGTTCAGAGGGTACTGTAGAGCTGATAATGCATCATGTTTTCTTCTATTTCTCTCATGTTCTGTAGGACAATGCATATGTGGAAAAATAGGGACCTCCCATGAGTGAAGGTTGTTGGTGAAGACCATTGGAGCTGTAGTAAAGAATAGTTTTTATACAAACGAGGTAGGCATACCCCTGCTCATGAAATGCTGTCGATGTGATTACAAAAATAGAGGACATAAAGGGTGTCACTCAACTATACTGCTGGGACATGGTTGGAGGATACTTCAAGCCATGTTTGAGTAAACGACCCAAGAACTGTTGCAGAGTGTTGAAGAAGTGGTACTGCTGATGATCATGATAAGCCCACATGGGTGGGGGACCAGTATGGTTTGTGAAGCTGCTTGAGAAATTCAATATGCCATATGGACTGTGACCATGAATTGTAAATGTGAACACTACTACCTTCAAAATACGTTTCCGCCAGATGGGATAAATGTTTTGATGTCGAGCATAGGGGGAACCACTTAGTTAGGGAGCACTAATGACTCTCCCTACCAAGTTCGAGGTGATCTCTTATAGTGATTGAACGGGATCCCAAGGTACAACTGCAACTACTACAACTCTCAGAATGTAGTGTGTTGACGTCGATGAGAGCTGAAGCACATGATAAGATGGGGATCTTACCCTGAGAATCGAGATCATGTTGTAACCAACCGAGGGACGACCAGACCTGATACAAGATTGGTTGATAAGCATGGGGATCATAACTTCCTTTGATTGATGTAAACATGGGGAGTGGTGAGGGAAACTTTCCTTTCGGAACGATACAGATTGAAGCAGACAGAAACAAATTACAAATGAAAGGGCTTTAATGGAGACACAAAATGAAGAGTAATGGTGATCGAAAAAAACAAATAGTGCTAAGTATATTGAGACTCAAATTCATCGATCAAAGGAGACCATGGGTTGCTTCCAAAATAATATGGTGTTCCCACAATGTGAGCTGATGAGGGAACTTGTTTGCACATAAAGAATAATGGTGGGGTCCCCATAGTTTTGGGTGTGTCGGAGGACCAATTTAATGATGGGAGGAGTCCCCACAGTTTTGAGTGGATCGGGGGACGCTTTCCAAGATGAACTGGGGGTTAATTTGCAGATGCAATGACAGGTGCCCCATGAATTAATTCCATGTAGTATATGCTTGCGGGATAATTGAATGGAACTAGGTAATTCTGAGGGTGGGGGCCGCATAGGTGTTTTTGCAAGGGTGATGATACGAAGAAGAGCATGGAAGGTAAAATGCTCATGGAGGTATGAGTGGGATTTGCGAATATTTTTCGTAACATGGGCTGAGGAATCTAATGTGGTCAACTTGGTGTAGTAAATGAGCAATTACAAAATGATAAGCTAAGGGTGGTCTTGTTAGGTTGTATCAGGTTCGTCAGGCTTGTGGGGGGTCGACATCATGGGTGTCAATTGATGATTGGGATGGAAATGGTGCTCACACCCATGGGAGAAAATTTTATTCTCAATGATGATGTTGATTGCACATTACGATCG
Source organism: Larix kaempferi (assembly GCA_027924585.1). Classification (NCBI taxonomy): domain Eukaryota; kingdom Viridiplantae; phylum Streptophyta; class Pinopsida; order Pinales; family Pinaceae; genus Larix; species Larix kaempferi. The sequence continues at coordinate 35,809,687 of BSBM01001051.1, forward strand.
AGAATGAGGGCCCTATGGTTATCAGTGGGAATACTAGTAAAATGCCTTATAAACAGAGGGTAAATAACGCCTATATGCCAGTTTCAGAATGATACTTGTGGTAGGGGACTTTGCGCCATTGATGAAGCATGGAGCCTTGTTATTATAAAAACAAGGGCTGTGAAGTTGTCTTGGTCAAGATCTTGCGCATATGGCGCATGTACCCAAGTGTAGTAAAGAAAATGACCAAGGTATTGACAATTCAAAAATCATGTAACCAAAACAAGGCGTACTTGAGGGGTACTGATGTAAAAATAGCATATCTCACGCTATAGTGAGCAATTTTTGAAAAATCGTGTGCAACTGCAGTGCACGATTTTCTCAAAATCGTGCAAGGTTTACGCAGGGGTTCAACGTGGGTAAAATGTATTGTACTGCGGGTAGCGCGGTACTATAATGCTTTGGCTGCGCGCTGGTGTTCGCGCTACTAAACATCGGTTAGCCACGCTACTAGCACGACCGAACAACGTAACTCCCGCGCGTTGGTTGTCGTGCAGCTGAACAATGGTTTAGTTGCGCTAAGAGCGGTTTTATTTTTGATACTTGTGCTATGCACGGACCTTCTTAGGTGAGGTCACGCTATTTTGATATTTTTTGCATATTTTCATGTCTAATGGATGGTCATTGTCCTTATGTAGGTGGTTTTTATTTTAGCTACTCATGGCCCATGTTGGTGTGGTTGAGTGGAGAGAGAGAGTATGACACTCTCCGAGATCTAGTGTTGGAGGACATGCATGCTACACAGACACTGCGAGACACGGGGCTCTTAAAGTCATTCAAGTGCCCCTTGATGAGATCCTCATATTATCTACTATGGAGGTTGCTTGATATGTGGGTCCCAGATCGGGGGGTGTTTCGAGTTGGTGAGGAGGACTTGAGTATTATGACTCAAGATATTTATTTTCTGACTGGATTGAATCACCGGGGGGTGAGAGAGCCTTACCCTTTTTATATGGTGGGAGAGACGATCCATTGTCTAGTGGATCAATTTTGTGACGGTCACCAGAGTGTGATAAACTCTGGTCAGATTTTGTTGAGCCATTTGAGGGCTCTTCCTATTTAGGCTGTGGCGATAGCCATGGTATGAGTGTTTGGGTCTGTGTTCCCCAACCAGATTATGGGAGGTCATCTCCAGATCATGTATAGAGTGTTAGCTGGTCGACCGATGGCGTGAGGTCCTCTACTCATGCAGGCGATGACACAGTAGATGTCATATCTGCATTGGGGTGGGATTCGAACTACCTTATGTTTTGGTAGTGTTTTGTGATCGTATTTTTTCAAGCGATATCCTTCTTTGAGGCCAATGGTAATAATGTTGCCGAGGGGGCCGCAGAAGCCTCAGATGATGTATTGGGGCGGATCATGCCTTGTGCTGGTGGCGGGGCTATGGGGGATTATTTTACGCCACATATATTTGATGTATGGGAGGGATGCATTGGCCAGATGGAAAGGTATCCCTGGAGTGGTATGGGGAGATTTGGAGTTGCCTGACCCCCCCACAGGATTCGATGCTACAGGTAAGTTTTATGTTTTGCACTTTGGGATAGTCATATAGATTTATATAGATTTTTATTTGTGCACATTTGATATATGTTTATAAGGTACTAATGATGGTTTCCCCTTTTGTGATGCATATTTTTGTCCTGTATGACCACCTCACCGACCACGGCTTAGGAGATACCATCCTGCTGCTGGAGCTGGGCAAGCTATTGGAGGAGCTGTTGAAGCTGGGGTTGCAGCCGCTGGAGGAGAAAGTGTTGGGGGAGCTGCTTTAGGTGGAGCAGCCACTGGGGATCGGATGACAACCGTCTTGGATGATTTGGAGTAGAGGTTATGTGTGATGTCTGTTGGGGTCGACGACCGAGGTGTTGTCAATATCGAGGAGGAGGAGCAGCTGAGTGTGGGCCATCTTGGAGGCCCATCATGCAATAGTTGGAAATGGTGTGCCATGTGGCACGAGAGGTTCAGGGAGGTGAAACCCCTCCTCCATGAGAGAGACCACGGCAAGGACCAGAGCCAACGTGAGGGGAGGTTGTACGACCGCTGGCCATTATGGGACCCCGGGATCCATTAGCTGGTGGGGCAGCTTGATTTTGTATAGGGATATGAGCCCCATTTTGTATACTATTTTGATGAGCCTATGGGAGACGATTTGTATTTGATGCATCCCCAATAAGGCTATTATGTATATGCCCCAGGAGGGCCATTGTTTGTACATGACACACATTTTTCGAGTGATATATCTATATCTATATCTCTCTCTATATATATATACCATTTATGTGGCACATGATGTATGCATTCCTTTGTGTATGTGATGTATGGATGTTTGGTTGATGTTTCCTATGTATTGATGTGATGCATATGTAGTAGTTGATACTAACATATTTGTTTGGGCATGGATTATCGACTTAGGGATTATGATGATGATATACATGTATGTGTAGCCGTAGGTGTAACAGATAGATGTATTGATGCATGTTTGATATGTAGGACTTTGCATTCGGGTTATGTAGCAGGTGCCAATTCAACACCTCATTGGTGACGAAGTCAATGAATGCATTGTCATTTCCCGTGATATGTGTGAAAGTATTATGATGGCGTATGCAGAGAAACTTTAAGAAGAGGAGTGGATTGAGGACAGAAAATACATTATTTAACTGTGATACGACTAGTTGTGAGTCAAGGTGCACTCGCATATGGTGAATTCCCAAGCGGGAGGGAATCACTTAAGAGTCCTATTACGACATCGTATTCTGCTTGGTTATTCGTAAATGACCCCAAACAGTCTATGTTTGTGTGGTAGAGTGTATATGGGGGGAATATATAGCCCAGGTAGCCGATGCTAGGTTCTTGGACCATCGACTTGCACCGTCCACGTATCCTATGTAGATGTCCGTCTTAGAGGTCATGTGCATAATAGAAGAGATGGACTTACTTTCTAATTCAAAACAATATTAAAATAAAGTAATTTTTTGACACAAATAAGAATATCAATGGTTGATGTTGGATGTATTTTTTGTGTTGTGGGGGTGAACCCCCTGATGATTTTGTTAGTTTTTGTGGAATGCTTATATGTGTCCTACGTCTTCGTCGGAAGGGGAGGAATCACTGCAAGTAAGGACACTGGCTAAAGGAGATTCAACATTGATGCTATCCAGTAATGTGGTTGCTACTTCCTCGGCTTGTGACCTTTATGGGGCTACATGGAGGGGTTGTAGTTGACCTTGTAGTCTCATTAGTTCGAGCCGAGCTTCTCGTTCGACATGCAAAATGGGTCACTAATATGAGAAGTGGGTGGTCCCTCCACAAGACCGGAAAGGTCGTGGTATGCGTGGACGAAAGTGTTCTTGTACTTCTTGGGTGTTTATTTGTTCAATAATGTAGGCTATGGTGCTAGGAGGGATAATATGTGTAGAATTCCCACAGGAAGAGCATTCGTTGTGTGTCGGAGTTGTCGTAATATTAGGAGGAGGCGAGTCTTGTGACGTTATAGGCTCCACCATAGCTTTTGCAGCTGGTGCAACTTCTGTGGGAGAGGTGATTGACGGTGTCACTGATGTGGTGACCACATTAATAGATGCTAATTCCTGGTTTAAGGAAGGATTTTCCTCGATCCTTACTTGAGTTAGATGAACAGTCACTAACGCCTCCCAAAAATGGGGGAGATCTGGGAAATGGTGTGTATAATGCCCATACTAAGAACATATGGCACATGCGTGATTCATACGCAGTGGCTTGGACTTAGATGTGGGCGAGGGAGATGTGCCCCCTTTTACTGTCGGTGGAGCATGTGTTATGCTAACGGGAGTGTTAAGAAAATTCCTTAGCTCCGAAAAAGTAGGACATAGGTTGGTTGCGTGGCCTTGTTTCCCACAAAGAGAACATGGTGGCGTAACTCTTTGAGTGGGAGTATTGATCATAACTGGAGATTTCAACACTTGTTGGCTGATACCCCCTTATTTAGGCTTAACAGTTTTCGATGAATTGCATGTCGGGTTAGGTAATAGGGGACCTTTCAACTTGGGTTATTTGGAGCCCCCATTGGCGGTATTAGCGACGACCAGTTGTGGTTTAGTCACGTATGTCATAGGTTGGGCTGTCGTAACCAATGGGGTTACAGGCCTTGCCGGCGTAGCAGTCGACACAGGGAGAAAATCATAGTGAGCGACTGGTTTGGAAGTCATTTATGGGTAGGGTGGTGTAAGCTACCATATCGGGATACCCAAAGTGAGTCCAGTTAGAGTTAACTGAGCCATAACCGACGTCCCTTGTACACTTGTGTGAGGTTACAAGAATGGGATTTGAAATATCGGTGGGATTGATGGACTCAACATTTGTTCAATACCATGGCTCAACGGCAGTGCTGATGATGGTGCTGAGGTGGAGGCGACTCTATTTTCAGCAGTGAAAATTGTGAACATTAGGCCATCAGTCGATGTAGGGATCTTAGGTGGTGGTCCCGAATATACTCTTAACAAATTGTTGTCCTTGTACATACCGGGGGCAATGTCAACATACACTTGAGTATCTCCTAGTACAGTCGGTAGGACATTGTCAATATTGCTTGTGGTGTTGGGTTCATTGTAGTTAAGTTAGCTGAGGGTAACTACCTTCCCATTTAAGGGAAACATCATGATACAAAAGATTGAGGAGGAAACCACCTTCATGGCGTACATGTAACTACGCCCCAAGAGGATGTTGTAGTCAAGTTCTGCGTTGACTACTTCGATATCAATCATGACCATCTTGCCCCCAATTGGATGGGGACATTATGGTACAATCCTCTTTGTTGGGATGGTCTCCCATAATATGCGCGAAGAGCGATAGATGAGGGGACCAACTTCGGTGATCCTAAACGTTTCCATATTTTTGCAAACATAACGCAAGTGGATGCACTTTCATAGATGATACAACGATGGATCACGACATTCTTCACAGTGACTGGGACTTGAAATGTGATAGACGATGGTAGCCGCGGATCACATTTGTTGAGATCAAAGGTCATGAGGTGTGAATAAGAAGGATCGATTGCACCAAGTGTATTGATTAATTCCTTTCGCTATGTTGGGAAAGACTATAGCACTTCTAACGTGGACATGGCTGCACGGGATTGATCCAAGTCATCCACAATATTGTAATTGTGGGAGGCTTTCGTGTAAGGGTTATTAGGGTTACACCGAAGGGGAAATTTTTGAATCCGTGGGATTTGTTCAGTATTCGGGAGTGGTATTTGTAGAGGCCCCCCCAAGGGGATAGGAACTTCTTCCACTTG